>PISW01011018.1:0-44312 GCA_004023785.1 Mungos mungo
TATAAAGTTCTATCTTTTCATTTAAAAATCAACATTCATGGAAGCAAACATACACACACACACTGTGCATATGCACATGGGTGCATGCGTGTGCACAGTGTGTGATGCGGGAAGGAAGAAACAAAGACAGAGAGGGAGAATCAATCACCTACTGTGTCATCATCAAAAGAAATCATGTTGCTATTTTGGTGTGTTTTCTCCCAGTTTTCTTCCTCGGCAACAGTGTGGATGTTTGCGCGTTTGCTACCTTGTTGTAGCTATGTGTAGGTGCAATTTATAATCCTGATGATAAATGTTACCTGGGAGAGAGGCTGTTCTGGAACATCTTTTATGTCAGATTAAAGGATTATTGTCTAAAATAGGAATAATGACCCCGACAACATTCTTTTGTAAGTTTTGTCTAGAAGCCGTTGTGAAAAGAAGCACCAAGCCTTCCACCATCTTCTGTCATGAGAGTGGCTAAGAGGGTAGTTCATTAGAGGGAGTCTCCTCAAGATTTCAGTGATAAATTGAGTCTTAAGCCTGATGAGAGTCCCTCAGAGCAATCCACTTTTTATACTTCCTCATTATTAGGCTTACCATTTTTATTCTACTTCAAGAAACTTTTTCAATGAAAGGTTGCAAGGTGTTATACTTCATAAGTCCTTGATTATCTGAAAATGCCCTTGTATTAAGAACTTTTCTTCACTCGGCAGATTACATGCCCGTGACCAAGAGGATTTATTGTAAGGAAATGGGACGAAATTCAGAGTGTGAAAAGGCCATCATGGGAACAAAAAAGAAACTGAGACTGTTACTCTGCCTCTTTCCATGGCTTCTCCTTGACCCTGCTCGCTTCTCCCTGACCCTGCTCACTTTCTCCTTTCTCTCTCCTGGTCTGCTTCTCTGCCTCCTCACAGTTTCTGCCTCTGGCAGGAGGTCACCTGCACCTCACATGACTGGCCGCGGCACTAACAATACTGTCATCTCCATGGCTTTCCAGCTCCAGGCCTCAAAGCTGACTGCAATGGTTCACTCTCCCAAAGCTCCTGAGGAACGATGTCACTGGCCCAGCTCCTCTCTATGTGCCAGATGTGGAGTCACAGGTTACTTCCCCAGAGATCTGCACCCCTAGTCCCGGCTCAGGTGCCCACCTACTCCACAGGTCCTTTCAGATAAAGGTGATTCCACGGCGAGAAGGCTTGACCATGGCAAGGATCGCCTCCCCACCCCAGGCATTTTTAGAGTAGTTCTTTTTAGACTTTACACAGTAAAACAACTCCACTGGATAGAAAGTTCTGGAAAGAGACCATCCTTCCCTCTTGGCACCCAGCAGACAGTGCTTCATTGTGTCTGGCATGAAGTGTTACCAAACAGATGTCTGACATCTTTTTACTCCTTACCAGTCATCCTGTCTTGCACTGTCAAGCATTCCTGCTTGCATCCTTGTATAGTTTCTTCTGTTGTTCAGTGATTTTAAAATTATGGCAGAATATTCCTCCATATGGTTGCCTTTCTGGTATTTTATCTGTTATATGGTTAAGTCCTTTAAGTCCCGAGAAATTTTCTTCTGTGTGTTTTTTTTTTTCAATTGCTTCTGCTCTCAGTATTCTGGTTTCATTTTCAAGAACCTCAACAATTGTACAGTTATTTTTCATATTTATTATTTTCCCTCATCATCTCACCTCTTTGATTTTTCTCCAGCGGGGAAGAACAGCTCAAGACTGCCTTGCACATAGGAGTCATCATTCTGAAGTACCAATTCCGATCTCTAAAATAGATTTTAATTATGTGATTGTATCCTTAGTTTTCCTCAATAACCCTTTCCTATGTCACCTACCTTCATTTTCTTCCCTTAGTCTCTATTTACATCTTGGCACTCCTATTTCTTTCATGCCACATCTTCTTTGCATCATACTGAGAAGAGTAAAAAAAAATTGTAAATATTTCTGTTTCTTATAATAAATCACCTTACAGGTCTGCTCTTCCTCTGAGACCTGGAATGATGTGTCCTTTACTTTATAATGGAATTTTTTCATTGACTACATACTACTTTGTTTTTCTACATAAACCCCTAAAGTAAAATGTATTCAGACTCAGTATCTATCAACAACTTGATATCTATCAACAAAGAGGTTATTGCTCTTAGCTTTTTTATATTACACTGGGAATTATATTTCAGTGATAGAAATAATTCACTTTTATGATGCACGATAACAGTCAATTATGGTACACAATGAAACCATTCTGACTAAAGTCTATATGGAGAAAAAGCAACGAATATAAAATATATACAACTGTTTATAGCAAGAATGTCAGGTAATATAAAAGATCTAGTTGCTATTTCTAATTATGAGGTGAAGAAAATCACTAAAAAAATTTAGAGCAACAGTGCCTGGGTGGCTCAGTCAGTTAAGCGTCCGACTCTTGATTTCAGCCCAGGTCATGATCTCAGAGCTCGTGTGTTCGAGCCCCGCATCAGGCTGTGTTGACAGTGCAGAGCTTGCTTGGAGTTCTCTATCTCCCTCTCTATTTGCCCCTCCCTTACTTATCCTCTTTCTCTCAAAAATAAATAAGACTTAAAATTTTAGAGCATCTAATCATCTAATTACCCAAAAAAACCCCACCCAGAACCACAAAAACTCTCTCTAAAATTAATAATGAAGGAGGACTTCAAAGGACGATCTGTAGTTTCTCACAGTTGTTCAGTTGAAGAAGGTAAAGGAAACAGTTTGCTGCCTTTCACTTTGTTCTCTGTCTTCTTTAGCAACAGCCAAACGTCATTCTCAGGCAATACACATTGAAAACAAAATGAGGTGCCAGCACCCAGTCCAACTCCAAGTTTCTGACAGGTGTTCTATGATGTGGTTCATCTCTCCCAGCGGGGAGAGAGAGCACTGTCTCCTACTCATCTCCCTGCCGTCTGATCAAGTAACTGACCTGACACAAAGAAATGGCAATTCTCGACGCATTGACAGGGTCACTTCTGTCAGCATTTCTACCTCTAGCAGCACTTGGTGGAGGATGCGATGCAAATATGCACCACTGACCGTCAATCCCACCTCCCCTACTTCCTGTCTACTTAACTTTGTTACCACGAGGTCTCCATGTTGGTGCAGAAAGAAGGGTGCTTATGAACAGAGGAAGAGCACAATAGTTGCACTGGCACAAAATACAACGATGCACCAGAGCAGGGCAGTCGCTTTTCTGGTGGGCATGGACCATGTGTTTCTGAACTGGCAAAGCAGATGGGAGGGGTGCGGGAAGGGGGCTGCAGGGCACAGTTTCCTTTCTCAGACCAGTTCCGCGTGCCACGTTAAAGGAAACTTCTCATCAACTCTGACAACAGGCTGAATTCCAGTCTTACTTTCCAGTGTTTACCATGTTCCTCCTTTTCATTGTTTTCTAGACATTACTGTGGGCAAATGAGTGAGGCTGTGTCAGAGGCCATAAGCAGGCATCACTTAAAACTTGAAGCCCTGTGGCCACCTCTTTCCCATCCTCTTTTACATACAGTTCAAAACCAGACATGTTATTTTATTTTAGAGCTGTGCTGCTCAACCAAGAGCAATTTTTTTTAATGTTTATTTATTTATTGAGAGAGTGGGGGGAGAGGTGGAGAGAGAGGGAGGGAGACCATTCCAAACAGGCCCGTGCTGTCAGTGCAGAGCCCAACACATGCCTCTATCTCACGACCATGAGATCATGACCTGAACTGAAATCAAAAGTTGGGTGCCTAACCAGCCGAGCCACTCAGGTACCCCAAGAAAAATTCTTACCCTCCCCTTTCTCACACCCAGCTCAGCTTCCACTACCTGGAGACATTCTGGAGTGTCACAACTACTGGCATTTGGCGAGCACAAGCCAGAGATGTGGCTAAACATCTACAGCAGCACACAGCAAAGTCTTCCATGACAAAGAAGCCCCTGGTCAATAATGTGCATCGTACCACGGCTGAGAAATCCTGCTTTACAGCCAAGGCCCAACCTAAACAGTGGCCCGTGGGGGAAGCTTCTGATCAGTGTCTCTGCTACCCTCATCACCTGTTTTAGCACCATACCCATGACCCGAATGCCGCAGTTACATTAGCTTCCTGTTGAGTCGAATACACAAACCTTTAAATGAGAAAGGTCAGCGTTTGCCCTCTTTGACACAGAGCAGGTGAGACACAGCCACTCACAGGCAGGTACTGAAGAGGTCCCAGTGCATTGGCAGTAATATGGTGCTGAGCCCAGCCCGACGGGGATGGCCACACATGAAAACACACAGCTGGGGTCCCCGGTGGGAAACTGGGGTGAACTGGACACATGCTGTCTGATCAGAGAGTGTTCAAAGAGCACCAGAAAGATGCTCTGAAACTCACCCTCAAGATACCAATAGTCACCGTGAGTCACCAGGAAACCAGAGAAATCAGAGACTTTGGGTTGGATGGGTTGGGGGTGATGGTGGTCTATGTCCTAGAATGGAATGTCCTAGAATTCACATAAGTGCCTCAGAGCACTCATATTGCTGTTTATATAGCTCATAGCACTGGCTTCAGTGATTAGGTCACTAACGCTCTCAAAGTTTATGTTTTTGGTAAGAAATATACATTTATTTAGTAGGAGGAAAAGGAATTATATTTAGGCATTAGCTAATTATTTCTCAAACCATACTTTTTTCATGAAGCTTTTCTGACTGCCCAGGTTGAAATAATTTCTCCTATATAGGCTCCCAAAACAAATTAATTTTACTTCCCATTTTTAACTTCCACTTATCACGTGCCACATCATATTAAGGTAATTCTATACATACTGTATCTTTACTATGCTCATCAACACTTATGCATCTTTGTATTACGGACACCCATCCTATGATTTGACTATGCCAGGTGTTAAAAAAGTATTTTTCTAATTGAAGTATACTTGACAATACAATATAGATTCAACAATTCTATACATTATGCAATATTCACCACAGTATTTTCTCCAATTAAAAAGAAAAAAAACCATTTCTTAAAGAAAATGTTTCACCATTTTAAGCTGGCCAAATCAGTGATCCACACTCTGATGGCCAGGGACAAGCAGTGGCTAGACCTGACATGAGGTGCTTCAGGCCCGTCTGGAGTTATGGAGGGGGCTACTGGCTGAGGAATTGCTAGATTACCCTTGAAAAAACCTAGGTTGCTCTTCTGGGCTCAGTGACTCAGAACTAAGAGGGTCCTGCAATTGGCCACAATGCTTTTAGCATATTTGCATGTGTTCTGTTATTTTGGTTTGGTCTGGAATATTGCTTACTTTGCTTTTTGGCTCTTAGAAATTCACCCATGGGTACGCTATCCACAGGGATTCTCCCTAATTCCAAAACAAATTTTTCAACCAAAATCTTTGTTGTATTTTTCATGTAGATACAGCATAAGGAGATCTACACGCCCCCACACCAACAAGTTCACCCCTCCAAGCAGTTTGTTATAAAAGCCTGCTCCATGTTCGATGTCTCAAGTGGAGACAGCTGCCTGCATGCCAACACAACTGGCTTTCCCTCTCTACCACTCTCGCTCCCCCAACCACAGGGATTCCAGCCAACATCTGGAGAATCATTAGCTATAAAAGACAGATTATTTCTTAGACATCTATTATGTTTCTTCTACATCCTTGAAATCAGGGCACATTTTTTCCAACCTAAGAAATCAGCAAGAGGCACCTGGGTGGCCCAGTCAGTTAAGCATCCAACTTTTCTGAGATCATGATCTCACCGTTGGGGAGTTCGAGCCTCACGTAGGGCTCTGTGCTGACAGCTCAGAGCCTGGATCCTGTTTCAGACTCTGTGTCTTCCTCTTTCTCTCTGTCCCTCCCTCGCTCATGCTCTGTCTCTGTCTCTCTCTCAAAAATACATAATTTTTTTTTAATTTTAAAAAGAGAAATCAGCAAGAAGGGATCACCGTGTTTCCTGCCCCGATTCCATAGAATTAAAGCACAGTGGGTTAGAGCAACTGGCCAGTAATGAGCCTTATGCTACTTTACAACGGTACTCAGTTCTCCCACATAGATCATCTAACTCAATCCTCACAAACCCTGTGATTTCGCCACTGCCTTTCCTTGGCAGATGGGAAGCGGAGATTGAGATAGGCTCGTTCACATGGCAGGTAGCAGAGGTGCTGGCCTCTGAGGCTGAGTCCTAGAACTCAGAGCTCCGTGCACAGTGGCAGCCCTTCCATGGACTATGATTCTCTCTCCATTGGTTTTGTCACAGAGAGGCCTCTGTGCCCCTCCCTGGCATATCAATGCAACTAGTCAATCCCACAAAAAGCAGACAGGTGGTTAGGAAGACTAGTTAAGAAAATGTGGATACAAAGCCAAAGCTCTACCAGGGGGATGACTTCCAACAGTGCATGCTACTATTAGCACATCCATGGAAGAGCAAAGCCCAATTTAGATAGTTTTGTCAATGGCCAGAAAGTTAGATACAGGTGGTACAATTCTGCGCATATGCTGGTACCCATATGATCTGTAAATCTAAACCCTATATATCTGGGCTTTCTCCAGAAATTCTATTATTCCATATGTGCACAGGCAGTAGGAGATTTATGGGGTGGAGGATCGCTTTATAAAAAGAGCATGCAAGTTGATAAATTAGTAAGTAAAGTACAACAATACCCTAGGGGGAAAATGTATACATCTCTACTCTGTGTAATGTGAATAATCATCACTCCACAGCCTCAGGTAGCCAAGTTAAATATGACAGGAGTGCACAAATCCACCAGGGCACCAGTGCAGTGACATTATATGAAGTCTGAAAAGAAAAACCAGTGGTCCCTGCATGAGCCATCAGAGAGCCAGGAGGGAGTCAGATGCCGCTCTGGGCCCACAGATGCCTGCTCAGCAGAGCTCAGAAGAGAAGCTAGCAGAGAATCCAGCAAATCACGGCATAGTTAGCCCAGTGCCAGGGCGGCCAGCATGTGTGGGAAGATGTTCCTGCACTTTATACCACAGCCTGACACTCCCAGTTCTCTCACTGGCTGTGAGGCTGGTTGACAGGCAGCAAGGGTTTTCCCACTCCCGTCTCCCACAGTGATGTGACGAACCCGTGAGCATTCTTCATCGTGACACCACACCAAGCATCCAGGTGCCAATACAGACTCATTTATGCTAGGCCTGATTTTAGCTCTTAAGAGTCAGGGATGATTTCTAAGAAGGTTATAAAATTTTAATGAAACTAAATTACCAGTCTCTTAATATCCTCATTAGAGAAAATCAGGGATATCAGTATCAGAGAAAATCCCTAAACCTCACTTTATCCGGTAGCTTCATTGGCAGGACTACACAACCCCTTTGAAGATCCCCAAATGACAACAGCGATGGCATACCTGGATTTCGCTGCTCTCAAAAACATCCCTGAGGGCACACTGTGGGCACACTGGAAACACGTGGAGAGGGCTGCTGCCCACCTGCCCGCCCAGCAAGTGCACCAGCAACAAGACTGCAAAGCTCGTAGCAGGTGAAAGCTGTAGGCTATCAACCCCACGTCTCAGAGGAAAATGCAAACTTATTTCTGCATCGCAAAGACTATCTCCAGACATAAGCCAAAGAGCTGCGTCCAGTGACGTACCTGTGTCCACCACACTCGCTTCCCCAGGGCTGATCATTACGACAGATGTGGTCTTCTGAAGCACACTAAAGAGCTACCGACCAGAGAACCGAGCTCCTCTGTGCCATTCACCTCCATCTCACCAGCCACCTCTCCTGGTCACGCTCAAGTTCAGGTGCCAACAAATGCCAGTAGGGCCAAGTAGTAAGAATCAGGGGGGTTACACCACTCAAGATATTTATCTTAAACAAAGTGCTACCCTAGATGTCATTAGATTTTCAAACACAAAGGAAAAAGAGAAGTGTCCAAGGCACTCATAAATTGAGTGAGGGAGAAAGACCCACACAACTACCAAATATAGTCTAAATATTTGGCTCACCAAATATAGTATAAATCCAAGTCCAATCATTTAATTATAAAAATTGCCCTTAAGCATTCTCTTACACTGTTGGTAGGAATATAAACTGGTGTAACCACTCTGGAAAACAATGTGGAGGTTCCTCAAAAAATTAACAATAGAACTCCTCTATACCCAGCAATAGCACTGCTAGGAATTTACCCAAGGGATACAGGAGTGGTGATGCAGAGGGGCACATTTACCCCAATGTTCATAGCATTTTCAACAATAGCCAAATCATGGAAAGAGCCTAAATGTCCATCACCTGATGAATGGATCGAGAAGATATGGTTTATATGTACAATGGAATACTACATGGCAATGAGAACGAATGAAATCTGGCCATTTGTATCAACCTGGATGGAACTCGAGGGTATCATGCTAAGTGAAATAAGTCAGGCAGAGAAAGACAGATACCATATGTTTTCACTCATATGGACCACAGGAAAGGGGAAGGGGAAAAAATAGTTAAGGAGAGGGAGGTAGGCAAACCATAAGAGACACTTAAATACTGAGAACAAACTGAGGGTCGATGGGGGTGGGGGAGAGGGGAAAATGGGTGATGGGCATGGAGAAGGGCACTTGTTGGGATGAGCACTGCGTATTATATGGAAACCAACTTGACAATAAACTAGATTTTTAAAAACTGCCCTTAAAACTGTGTCCCATTCTCCAGACTCTGTGGTAGGACTCTTCCTTCCTTCTTTCCATATTATACAACAACTGGAGAACACTTGAACTCTGGCATTTCTGACTGGCTTGATCTTTTTCATTATGTCATAAGTGTTTGTTTTCTGTCTCCAAATAGACCACAGAAAAATTAAGCAGTTGCTTTTCTGTCCTCTCATTGGCTTTAATATATTCTGTGTATAATAGTAGGAGCTCTGTGCATGGTGCTGAATGAAACAGAAAATCTAGTGTTTTAAACTCTGCTGTGGGGCCTCAAAAAGACCAGAATTCTTGAATTGCTCAACTTGTTTACAGGAATCTGTCCGCTTTCATCATGTCACAGAATTCTGCTGTTATATAAGATCAGAGCTAGAGGAGACCTTGTGAATCATAAGGTGTTTTACAGATGGGTGACTGATGCCCAAAAACTTCTAGTGACTTCTCAAGGCCGTGAAATAAATGAAAAAGCCAGGACTAGAGTCCTGGTCTGAAGTACAAGATGAGAGCGAAGACATCACAGAACCAAGGAGAAAGTGAGGAACCTCCCTCCAGTAGAGCGGAAGGAGACAATATATATTTGCATCTCCTCCTAGCTGGATAATTTGCTTGGGTAATCAGATGCACATCCTCCACTAGATGCTTTCTAGTTCATTATTTTGCTTAAAAGGTTCAAAAATAATTATCTATTTCCACTGACAAAATGGATTTCACTGCAATAGACTCCATGTATTAATAAACACTTACACATGCCACTCTCTGAAAAACATAATGTCTGCAAATAACCTTTCAATTAGAAACAGATGCTGTGGGCTTTCAGATTCTGAAGTGTTTTGATTTTACATGGCCTGGTCACAACTGATACTAGGCTGGCAGCAAACTGTTCTTCCTTTCTCCTCAGGATCTGTTTCGAAGACTAGACTTCCCTTGGGATCTCACGTGACTCCAAAGGACCCAGGATTCACAGCCTGACCTGGCAGGACCTGAATCTGTCCTCTCAATAAAGATTGTCCCACCTCAGCCACTAAGCAGTTTCCAGGCTGCCTTAGGAGGAGGAAAAGAAACAGTGTTGGTTGTGGTCCATGTGGAGATTTCCCATCAGATTCAAATTCAA
This sequence comes from Mungos mungo, assembly GCA_004023785.1. Lineage (NCBI taxonomy): Eukaryota > Metazoa > Chordata > Mammalia > Carnivora > Herpestidae > Mungos > Mungos mungo. The sequence continues at coordinate 9,723 of PISW01011018.1, forward strand.
CAAAGATGCTCTGAGCACCTGTTGGATCCCAGGAGAGGTACTTCCTGTGAGTTCTCTCTCCCGGTCCTTGAAGCAGATGGTATTGTAGACAAATGGACGAGAAGTCAGCAACAACAACAAAAGTCCTCACTTGGGGAGCCAAGTGTTGTACATGCATTTTAGACACATTAACAAATTTAAGGTAGTATCGTTATTATCTCCACTTTACGAATGATAAAATCAAGGCTCAGATCTAGTATGAAATGGGGTAGAAATTCAAATCCAGGTGGTCTACTCCACAGCCCATGCTTCTAGCCACTCTGCCCTTCCACCTCTGCAGCCTCCTGTGAGAACAGTCTACTCTTCCAACAGGATTCTTCTTCTTAGCTCACACTAGGGATCATCTTCCCACAGTCCCTTTACCTAGAGGCCAAGGGTCCTCTACCTTTTCAGGTTTACAGAGCACTTGAAATAAATACAATCTGGTCCACAATAACACACTTCTTTAAATACCATAGTTCCTATGGGACTGGTAAATAGGAGAATAATGTCCATATAAAACAGCAGTTAGGTTGGATTTTTGGATTTTATGTATTTTTCCTTAGCCACCAAGTAAAAGCATTCAAACACAAGGTTCACTAGCAGAGCTGCCTACATTACTGTCCAGATACCGACTCATCTCGCTGCTTGCTTCCACTGGCAGAGCTGAACCACATGCTCTTAGAGGGACCTCGGACACAGTTCTCCAAGATCCTGTGTAGAACAACACAAAACAGGGACCCAGAGCCACCCATCTCAGTCATGGCTCAGGTCGTGCAAAGCCAGCAAGTACTTTCCCCCCACTTCCCTCTGCCCTCGTCTCTAGAACCCACTGGTCTGAGCCCCTCCTTAGAGCCCCTTCCACCATAAAGACTGACACTTACTAGAATACTTATTTCCTAGGAATTCAGTGTGACTTCCTAGTTGTGCTGATACTCTTATTAGGACTGTTACTGTTTTTCTTCGTGTCTTGGACAGAGTTGTGTAGGTTTTGAGTAATCTATCCAAACTCTATTTTTTCCATAAATCTTTTAGGTGTACAATTTTATATAACCCAAGGTTTTCCAAGTTGCCTCACATTTTCGTGGAAACACCTGAATTGATATCAATACTAAAAGAATTAAACTCTATCCAACGACCTTGAGATTCCTGCATCCCTCTTCAGCACTGAGTTCTGTATGAAAAGAGCTACTTACGGCCTTGACCACGCTCATCTATGTAGTGTGATAGAGCGTTCAGTTGTAATCGAGACTCCACTCTAGCTGATTTAAACACAAAAGGAATGCCTTAAAGGACATTAGGTCACAGAATATCTGGGTGGGCAGATCAGGCCAAGCTCAGAAATGACCGGGTGACCAGACTGCCCCGCAGAGGCCACTGCCAGCAGTGTTGCAGCTGGCACCGCAGATGCTGGAGCCCCTGTGGAGGCTGCATCTGGAAGCTGCACTTCTCTCTGCCTCCCTCACCAGAAACACTCCTGTGGGATCCCTCGTGTGGTCTCTTCTGAATCCAAGTCTCCACTCCGATACATCTGAGTGGTTCGGCCTGGGATACATTCTTTTTTCTTTTTTTAATAACAGTTTATTGTCAAATTGGTTTCCATATAATACCCAGTGCTTCTCCCCACAAATGCCCCCTTCCATGACCATTACCCCCCCTTCCCCTCCCCCTTCAGCCCTCGGTTCATTTTCAGTATTCAATAGTCTCTCACGATTGGGATACATTCTAACCCGAGATACAAGGGAGACCCAGAAAGTGACTTTTGACTTGTGCTTTGAGGAGGCAGATTTCCTAAGGCAAGAAATTCTCCAAACACCAGAGAGTGTTCCAAAGTTACTGAACAGCCAGAATACAGAGAAAGTGTCCATGACCCTTAGGAAGGAAATTCTAACACAACTCTTAGCATGTCCTGACCTCCTGGTACTAGGCTGGTGGTCACTTAGCTCCTGCCCCTTAGCAAGTTGACCCCATTCTACACAGCCTGCTCGCTTTAGTGTTTTGTCTAATGCACACCAGCTTCCCAGTGTGAATCCTCACTGCAACACAACTGGATCATAAATGTTGACCAATATTTGGAACCAACCCTGCGATTCCAATACTGTACTTAAAAAAAATCTTTTTTAATGTTTTTTATTTATTTTTGAGAGACAGAGAGAGACAGCACAAGCAGGGGAAGGTCAGAGAGAGAGGGAGACACAGAATCTGAATCAGGCTCCAGGCTCTGAGCTAGCTGTCAGCACAGAGCCTGATGCGGGGCTCAAACCCACTAACCATGAGATCATGACCTGAGCCAAAGCTGGACGCTTAACCAACTGAGCCACACAGGCACCCCCCAATACTGTACTTCTTAATAAGCAATGTTTGAAGGCATAACATTCCCATGAGCACATTGGGATTCTAACAATCCTCCAGAACAAATGATGGAGAAGAAACTCACTCCACGGACTTGCAGCATCATACCTCTTCTCTGGTATACCAGCAGCTCCTTATCCCTACAGACCGCAAGGCATATCCACTTCCCAGCTCACTGAGGATACTGTCACACATTCTTCTCATTCAGGTAAAGATGTCTGGATACAAATGCATCTGCTCTAATACAAAAATGTACATCACTGCAAATGCTGGTATTATTAACATTGGCGATAATATTCCTCACAGGGGATCCTCTAGTACATTAACAGGTTATTAGAATTAACTCATTTTTTACAGTAGTTTATTGTCAAATTGGTTTCCATATAACACCCAGTGCTTCCCCTGACAAGTGTCTCCCTCCATGACTATTACCCCCCCCTCCCCCTTTAGCCCTCAGTTCGTTTTCAGTATTCAATAGTCTCTCATGATTTGTGTCCCTCTCTCCCCAACTTTTTTTCTCCCTTCCCCTACCTATGGTCCTCTGTTAGGTTTCTCCTGTTAGACCTATGAGTGCAAACATATGGTATCTGTCCTTCTCTGCCTGACTTACTTCGCTTAGCATGACACCCTCGAGGTCCATCCACTTTCCTACAAATGGCCAGATTTCATTCTTTCTCATTGCCATGTAGTACTCCATTATATATATATATACCACATCTTCTTGATCCATTCGTCAGGTGATGGACATTTAGGCTCTTGCCATGATTTGGCTATTGTAGAAAGTGTCGCTATGAACATTGGGGTACATGTGCTCCTATGCATCAGCACTTCTGTATCCCTTGGGTAAATCCCTAGCAGTGCTATTGCTGGGTCATAGGGGAGTTCTGTTGATAGTTTTTCGAGGAACCTCCACACTGTTTTCCAGAGAAGCTATACCAGTTTACATTCCCACCAACAGTGTAGGAGGGTGCCCGTTTGTCCACAGCCTTGCCAGCCTCTATAATCTCTTAATTTGTTCATTTTAGTCACTCTAACTGGTGTGAGGTGGTATCTCAGTGTGGTTTTGATTTGTATTTCCCTGATGAGTGATGCTGAGCATCATTTCATGTGTTTGTTGGCTATCTGGATGTCCTCTTTAGAGAAGTGTCTGTTCATGTCTTCTGCCCATTTCTTCACTGGATTATTCATTTTTCGGGTGTGGAGTTTGGGGAGTTCCTTGTAGATTTTGGATACTAGCCCTTTATCTGATATGCCATTTGTCACTATCCTTTCCCATTCTCTCGGTTGCCTATTAGTTATTTTGATTGTTTCCTTTGCAGTGCAGAAGCTTTTTATCTTGATGAGGTCCCAATAGTTCATTTTTGTTCTTGATTCCTTTGCCTTTGGGGAGGTGTCAAGTAGGAGATTGCTGCGATTGAGGTCAAGGAGGCTATTACCTGCTTTCTCCTCTAGGATTTTGATGGTTTCCTGTCTCACATTCAGGTCTTTTATCCATTTTGAGTTTATTTTTGTGAATGGTGTAAGAAGGTGGTCTAGTTTCATCCTTCTGCATGTTGCTGTCCAGCTCTCCCAACACCTTTTTTCCATTGGATACTCTTTCCTGCTTTGTCAAAGATTAACTGGCCATACACTTGTGGGCCCAGTTCTGGGCTCTCTATTCTATTCCATTGGTCCATGTGTCTGTTTTTGTGCCAATACCATACTGTCTTGATGATGACAGCTTTGTAGTAGAGGCTAAAGTCTGGGATTGTGATGCCCCCCGTTTTGGTTGTCTTCCTCAATATTACTTTGGTTATTCAGGGTTTTTTGTTCCATATGAATTTTAAGATAACTTGCTCTAGCTTTGAGAAGAATGCTGGTGCAATTTTGATGGGGATTGCATTAAATGTGTAGATTGCTTTGGGTAATAATGACATTTTAATGATGTTTACTCTTCCAATCCATGAGCACGGAATGTTTTTCCATTTCTTTGTGTCATCTTCAATTTCCTTCATAAGCTTTCTATAGTTTTTATTTAAAGTTTCTTTTCTTCAGTGAGTCAATGCCATTATCCAAGTGAGGACTTTTGACATGCTAGGATACACGTGCATATATCAGTTTTGACTACAGCTATACTTTCCCAGCAAACTTCTTAGCCTCCCATTTTCAAGTTACTGCTTAGAATCTAGGTCTGACATTGCCCTTCAAAATGGCATGGAAAGCCTTGTGTGGCCTTGCTTAGGACAACTTCCCAGCCTCACTCTGTGCTCCAACCACAAGGACCTTCTTTCTGTTCTTCCTCCTGGAATATACCCTGCTTCTCCACCCCAGGACTCTGGCTATGCTTTTCCCTCCACCATTGACTCCAAGCATTGCCTGCTGGGGGAAACTTCCCCACGGCTGGCTCTTCCCCAGCCTGATCCCACCTGAATCAGGTGCCTTGTGACACAGAGCTGTACTTTTCTAGACATGCCTATGGTCTTTCACAACTTCTCTTCTCCTAAATCATAAGCTCCATGGGTGTAGGAACTATGTCCCTTTTGCTAACTACTGTGTTTCAAGTACTGAGTAGTGGAGAGTGGATACTAAAACTATTTGATAAGTGAATTGATCCATACATTTAGAATGACTGATCTCACCCCAGTTGGCATTTAGTTATTTGCTTGGTGTAACTCAGATTTTTTAAGTACCTGACAATCTTGCTAAGGCAGCATTTCCCAGAGGGGAAAGTGAAGCAGTAAATATTAAACAACTTGCTAGTAAAGCCACATAACTAGTAAGTGCCAGAGCTGGCTTGGGTTTGGCCTACAGCCATCTCCAATGTAGGGACACACTATCCATTGCCAGGTGCTCAAAGGAAAATGGAGAAGAAACCAAGCTCACGGTTCTGGCCCTCTGGGGTGACAATGAGGATAGTGTTGGCAATAATGACAACTAATAATTATTAAGTGTTCACTGCTGAACACTATTTAAGCACTTGATGTATATTATGTCATTTAATCCTCAAATAAAAAACCATGAAGTAGGTATCACTACTAATACCCACTTACTGTGAGAAAAGTCAAGCACAGAGCTGCCTAGTTGCTCATGGAGTCAACAGTGATGCAACCAGCTCTCAAACCCAGGCCACCTGAGCCCGGGCCCCAGGCCACTGACTCTGGTCCGTAAGACAGAGGGTGCCCACGGGAGCATCTAGCTCTTCCAGGGAAGTGTGTAGGGCTTTGCAAAAGAGGTGTCCTCTGAAGCAGGTGCCAAGAAGCCCTCTGCATAAAGAGGGAACCAGCAGGCACAGAAAGAAGAAAATGAACCAGCAAGTATTGCTCAGAGAACAAAAAGAAGTTTGAAGAGACTGATCACGGAGCTGTTAGGTCTTAGAACAAGGCCTTGAACAGATGCCTGAGGGAGGAGAGGGCGAATTAAAACTGACTTTTGTTTCTAAGCTATTTTGATTCAATCCCCTTGGGGCTGAGGGGACTGACCGGAAAGAGGAAGAAAATAAAGGTGATGTTCACAATAGAAGGCAAGTGAAAGATGAGGTGGGCTTCAGTTCCGGTGTAGGAGTATGTGCAGTTAATATTTACAGGAGGAACTAACAGAATTTAGGAACCAAAATGGATGTGGGGCCTGAAGAAAGAGGACATTTCCAGAATAACCCCAAGCCTTCTACTCTGGTTGAAGAAGGGGGTGGGGGAGGGCGGTGAAGACTAGGGTTAGTATATGAGAAGAGGTAAATAAGGAGTCCCATTTGAGGCAAGCTGAATGGCTAATAACGTGGATGTTTATCATTCATCTGGGCACGCAGAAATACACTAGAACACTTCGCATCTCTACAAAGGAAGTAGACAAAGGGCATTACCATCTAGACCAATGTTAGGACAGAGAATGTTCTGCAATGGCAGAAATGTTTTATCTCTGCTCTGCACTGTCCAATATGGTAGCCAGTAGCTACATAGGGCTATTGAACACTTAAAATGTAGCTAATGGCACTAAGAAACTGAACTTACAATTGTGTTGATTTTTAATCATTTATATTTTATTTATAATAAATACGATAGCTAGTAGCTACTATATCATAGATCTAGACAACAGAAGAGGCTCTCTAATATTAAACACACCAAAGCTTCTTATCAAAGATTGCTGAGATTGGAAGGGAACTTGGGAGTTTCTCAGGTATAATTCTCTCATTTCACAAAGAAGGAAACTGACGTCCAAACAGGAGAAGACATGTGCATGAAGTCATTACAGCAAGAGAGCAGAAAGGCAGACCACTGTCGTGGTCGTCTGTAACTGACCCAGCGTCCTTGCCACTTCACGGACTGCGTCTGTTCTGATGTGAAAACAGCTGCGGTCTTGACTCTGGTTGAGGAGCGGAAACAGCTCATGGGCAAAGCCGAGTAAAGATCACGCACTCTTTCTGCTGCACTAGACATGCCAAACGTCATTGGATGAGTAACTCCATTAGGTGTTTTCATTGCAAATAACAGAACCCGCTCTGATTAGTTTTAATATTAAAGGGATTTATTATAAAGAAGGATCGGCAATTCACACAGTCTCTGAGAAAGGGTCTCAAAGCGAGGTGTGAAGGCTCAGTTAGGACAAATCATACCACCACAGCTGCTACAGTGATGGGGACCCTGTGCCTGCCACTTGGCTCAGGGGAGGGGCTCCCAACCACCAGCGCTGGGTGAGGGGCCCCAAACCCGGACCTCTGCCTCTCAGAGCTGGGCCCTGCCACCAGGCTCACCAGAATGCATTCCAGGTCCTACCTGTACACACCTGTTCTCATCAGAGTCTAAAACAGAGGAAAGGGGGAATCTGAGACCCTTGCCACACTGAAGGAAAGCGAGTTTCTGGCTTCCATCTGGTATGGAAGCCCCATAGGGCAAAATGATCCCAGGGATTAGAAAAAGAATTCGAAAAAGAGGCAGCATCACGCTCATTACTTAAGAAATGTCCTGTCAAGCAAACAACCCATCTGCACTAGCTCAGACCGCGTGGATTTTACAGCCTGTCTTCTTCGGCAGCATCCCTGACTCAGAGCTTTGTACACTTAAAATAATGTCTCTACATTGCAAATTTTCTCAATTAATTCGCCAGTGGCTCTTTTTAATTTTTTTTAAAAGATGCATTTATTCACTGGAACATCTGTATTGACAGAAGCTATGTATGGTAGGAAGTGAATTATGCATTTCAACTCTCAAGAGCATGAAGGGTTTCTTTTTTTTTTTTTAAATCTGGGTTTCCTAATTAACAAACCGAATATAGCACAGCCATGAAGATGAAGAATTCTAAACCCTTCTTCCGCAAAAGTGGTGGCAGTAAGATAGAAGCAAAAGTAGATCTGAGAAATCTTCTAAGAGCTGAAAATTACTGTAATGTGGAGCAGAATCATTAAGGCCATTCCAATCGCCAGATTCTACAAAGGAAAGAAAAGGACTGTAAGCTGCTCCAAGTGGTTCAGTCTGGAGAATAAATAAGAAAGCTGTTTAGGACACTAGTGACTGTGACGGGTGAAGCTGGGAAGGAGGCTCAGTTTCTGACAAGAAAGGGGAGAATACACCAACGTGTCATGTAAGGGCTTTCAAGTGCAAACCAGATGGGACTCTGCTCCAGGCAGAGGGGAGCCAGCGCTGCGGATGGAGGAGGCCTCCCATCCTAACAGTGGCTAACACCCAAGAAGAGCGGCACCGGGGCAGCACTGAGGGCTAAGAACGGGCCTTCGGAGACCCCACAGGAAAAGTTCCAGGGCAGGAGCGAGAGGCTGGGCTTGCAGGGAGCTCCCAAGATAAGATGTTACTTCTCACCAGGGGAAGGCTGCAAACTTCCATCCTGAGCAAACTTCCTGGTGCCAACCCCCTCTCTCCAGCTGCTTCTAGAAAGAGCGTATGGCCATGTTCCCCTGTGGTTTCACTGCCTCCAAGTTAATGTCCATGCGCACAACCACACCTTCTACAATATACCAAGCAAACATAAACAGAGGGAAACGGGAGGGTAGTTTAGGGCTATTGTTACTCAGAGCAGCTCTCACAGCAGCTGGGTCATCAGAGAACCTTCCCTGAGGAGCAAGGGCAGGCCTGGGTCACCGAGCTCCAGCCTGCGGTGCAGCAGCATGGCAATGGCTGAGGTTCAAGAATCCCAATTTCACTCCCTTGCCAGCTAAGCCTGTCACAGTGAGTTTTGAAAAATATAAATCAAATCATGTTATTCCCCTACTTACAACCCTCCAATGGGTTTTAAAAGGGAACCCAATCCTCTTCAGAGTCCGGCCTCTGCCTCCAGACTTCTGTGGATTCCTCACTCCACTACCCGCAGCCCCACGGCTTCCTTCCCTCCTATTCCTCCCGGGCCTCCTCCCCATCTCAGGGCCTCGGCGCCCGATCTGCTTCCTGCCTGGAACAGCCGAGCCCAGACCCTGCTCTGGCTGCCGCCTCCTCCTCCCTCACATCTCTGCTCAGTGTCCTCGCCTGCTTCAGAGAAGCCCTTCCTCTCCTCCCGTGCTGTCACACGTGGCTCAGCCTGTGCCCTCCCATCAGCTCACGGAGCCACGGTGCCCGCTGACTTGTGTGCTTCTTTACTCTGCCTCCACCCACTGCGATGCAAGCCACGTGAGAGCAGGACATCGTCCACTGGGGTCAGCGCCTTTCTCCCAGCTCCTGGAAGCGTGCTGGGACCACTGACTGGTTACAGATACGTATTACATGAAAGGATAAGGAGATGGTGACCAATAAGGCCATTACATTTTTAGCAGTTAAAATTTACTCATTCAAACATTAAAAAAAAAAAATTAATGGTGCCAGATGCTCAGGCAGCCCCCCTACCCTGCACTCTGTGTCCTTAGACTGGGGATGCTGGTTTCAGCTCTGTCATGAAGGAAATGAACTTTCTCAGGCTGTTGCTTTCTTTTTTTATTTTTAATTAAAAAAAAAGCATTACATTTTAAAAAATTGAGATATAATTGATGAATAACATGTTAAAAACAAGACAACAGGCCCAAATGGAGTTGCTAATGCTAAGCCCCACATAGAGACTTAACCAAACAGAGACTTAACTGCAGTTTCCGCTTTCCCAGAAATGGAATCTTAAACCAGCCAGTCAGGAGCCATCAGATCAGCACAGGTTAGGTAACGTGCCCCACAGACCCCAGCTATCCCCTAAAGCAAAGCAAGCAAAGTAACCCTACCAAAACCACCTTTTTTTTTTTTTTGCCTAATTTAACTTCCTTGTTCCACTCCCTCCTGCCGATGCAGTCTTTTGTACAGCTCCTCAGGACTCGTTTCTCTCTGACTAGATTGCTTACTGCCATTTTCGCTCCAATAAACTCTTCAAACTTTTTGCATACCTAAGTGTATCTTTTAACAAACATCATATTAAATTTCAGGTATATAAAAGATCTGATACATGTGTATATTGCAAAATGATCACCAAAGTCTAGTCAACAACCATCACCTCACGTGGTTACAAGTGTGTGCGTGTGTGTGTGTGTAATGAGAACTTTTAAGATCTACTGTCTTAGCAACTTTCAGATTTGTAATACGATATTATCAGCTATAGTCACTATGCTATGCATTACATTCCCTGGGACTTATTTATTTTACAGTGAGAAGTTTGGACCTCTCAAAGGGCCCTCTGTACATTAGACACTATGGGGTATTATGGGAAATGCACACATGAACCAGACCCCGCCCTCAAAGACCTCACTGTTGAGGAGGAATGTTTGACTTGCACAAGCTATGGTCTCCAAACTTCCCTGAGCACAAGGGTCACCTGGAGCAAGTGGTAATGACAGTGAGTCCTGCCTTCCTGCCCCATCTAAAACATCCCAGCAAGATTCCCATGGTCCAGGAAGCCTGGGGCGCAGAGGTACCAAGGAAGAAAGAGAAAGGCTGCTTAGAGGAGGCAGCACTGAGATGGACTAGAGAGGGGCCAGGATTTGAATGTGGAGGAGGGATGGGCTAATCAGGCATAGGAAACACAGGAGCAAAGGAAAGAAGTCAGGAAATCTGGGAGGGACAGAAAGACACATTTGGTTCCATTTGGCCACAGCACAAAGAGAATAATGGTGAGATGAGGTGAAAAGGCAGCCTGAAGACCAACTGTGGTGGCCCAGGACCTGAGGGTAGAGTCTGGTTTAGACAGAAGGGAAGAGAAGCACTGACTGGTTCTGAGTAGGGAGCGGCAGCATCAGGGAAGTAGGCAATTTACAGATGAGCACTCGATGGCTCAGAAAGGGTTAACAGAGTTACCTAAAGCTACTGCTACTCTGATTCCAGAGGTAAGGTGGGGCAGGGGAGGGGCAGAACTGGCCCTTAGTCAGTCCCCACTGTTTCCAGGAGCGATTAGCATGTATTACCCCACCTCACCACGGTGCTAGGAGGTAGGAAGCCTGAGTTTCAGACAAAAGCGCATATCCTTTCACCAGGAACAGGAAGGAAAAGGGTATGTGGAAGAAGTCAAGGAGACAGACTCAACAGGATCTGGAAACTGGGCAAAATAGCAATGGGGGAAGTAGGGCAGTGCCATTGAAGAGGGGACAGCCTCGTGGAAGGGGGTAGGGACAGCCCCGTGAAGGGGGGACAGCCCCGTGGAAGGGGGTAGGGACAGCCCCGTGGAAGCAGGTTAGCTTCTCTTCAGCACCCCGCCTGCATTTTCATTAACTGCCTCTGTCTGGCCTGCTTTGGACTCCGGCTTTCTTCACTCACATGGTCTTCACTTTTTATTTAAAACACTTTGTTACCTGAACACCACAGGGATCATTAGCTGCTGGTTTTCCTAAACCACAAGTGGAGTGAAAGAAAGGCTTAAAAAGAATGCTGTGCTACTGCAGTCACTTCAGAGAAGATGAGCTTGCAGCAGGCAGGGACAAAAGAGACGCGGTGGCTCCCCCAGGTGCCACTTGATGCCACTAAGAGAAAAGCAGCAGGGCCTAATTAGGACCGCAAAGACGCAGAGTTGAGGCTCACCTCAGGTAGGAGAAGCTCTTAATTAGCGTATTTGCTTTTCACACCACTATTAAAATTGATTTCCTTGGACAAACAAAAAGTTGACTTCCATGTTATATTTACAAAATTAAAACTCCAAAATCCTAGGGGCACCTGGGTGGCTCAGTTTGTTGAGCCTCTGACTCTTGATTTTGGCTCAGGTCATGATCCCAAGGTCACGAAATCAAGCCCAGCACCAGGCTCTGCACAGAGTATGGAGCCTGCCTACAATTCTCTCTCTCTCCCTGTGCCCCTCTGCACATGCTCGCACTCTATTTCACTCTCAAAAAAAATACATAAAATAAATTTTAAAATAAAAGATTTACTTTTTTAAGTGTATTTACTTTGAGAGAGAGCGAGCGAGAAAGCACGAGTTGGAGAGGAGCAGAGACAGAGGGAGAAACAGAATCCAAAGCGGGCTCCATGCTGCCATCTGTGGAGCCTGACATGGGGCTCAAACCCATGAACCATGAGATCATGATGTGCGCCAAAACCAAGAGTCAGAGGCTTAACTGACTGAGCCAGCCAGGCGCCTCTGAAAAATAAAAATTTTAAAAATCCAAAATCCTACATCACAAATCACGTATTTTGCCTCTGAATTATCTTTTGTGTTTAGATATATACATAACAGTTTTATATTTTTTTACATTTATGTATAAAAATATCTATACACACATACGATAATTCAGAGACAAAATACCTATATTATGTATGCATATATGCATCTGTGTGTGTACACATGTTTTACATATGCATTTTTGTGTTTCTAAACTAGACTGAATAGATGCTAATAACCTTCCTATTGCCATCTGGTTCTTACTCCTAGGACCAAATGCCCACCTTCCTCTCCTTAACCTCTCTGTTTCCGGAGCCAGCTCAGAGCCTAAACAGGAATCAACTGTCCTAAGGAAAGAAAGCGGCTTACCCGCAGCGCTCTTCCTTCTTCTCCGGAGGCGTCTTTAGCCCAAATTAATCCTTCTGTTGACTGCTGGCCTTCTTAAAGGCAGACTCTTTTGAACATTTCACACATCACAGAATCCAAGACATATTTCAAATGATGGTGAGCAGACTTCTTTATCAACACCATGAATGCTACAATTAACTACAGCAAATGTGGTGGTAGACTTTGTGGTACTCAAAATAAAGGAGGTTAAAAACTACCCTGTGATTCATGAAGCTCAAAACACCAACAATTTTTTAGCCCAAACAACCCTTCTATTCTGCTGCAGAGCTAGTTTTCTGAATGGGTCCAGATACAGGGTGTCACCCAGGGAAAGCCAAAAGCATCTTTGAGCATTTCAGAATTCAGTGAGCCATTAATTCACACGTTCCTGCAATCCACAGCCCTCTGGGAATTCAAGGACTCCAGACCATGCAGGAATCTCAGAATCCGTGTCCAGAAGAACAAAAGGCACCACAGGAAGTGAATAGTTCTCCCATTCTACCTTCTCTCTCACCAGGACAAAATGCTTCAAAAGGGCATATACAGTTTTATATAAACATTAGCATTTCTGTAGGATTAAACCTATACTACATTGAACACCATCTATAAGCAAAATCTGTTTACTTACAGAAAGGAATTTCTCTTCTAATTCTGGAGATCTTAGGGCCACACCAGAGGCTCCGTGATGTTTTCTATTTGCCTAAGAAGAATCAGTGGCAGGAGCCCACACTCTGCGTTTCCGCTAGTCCTGACAGGACATCAAGACACTACCCTCAGGACAAAAGTAGTGGCTCTGATGTACTCACACATGGTCTTTAGAATAAAAATGGAAAATAATGGTAAAGAAAACTTTTGCTACTTAGAAAAAAAAATCCTTATTTGAAATGGATTGTATCGCTGAGTATAAATAATATAGAAAAGAAGATGAAAGTGTAGGTGATATTTTTCTGATTTTTAAATGTATAAGAATAATGGCAATGCAAAAAATGTAAAAGGCAGACAGACAAATGTAATCTTTCAGACATCATAGAAGATGGATGGCTCCAGGTTTTCTTTTAAGTCAGGATGACATCCTGCATCACTGAAAATTAGTCCCCGACACGAGGAGCTCAGAGAAAGGCAGGAGGGCAGGTACAAAGCAGTTACAGAGTACCTGTGTGAGAAGCGTGGGGCCTGCCGCCACTCTGGGTAAAATGGAAAAAAAAAAAAATGCCTGGAGCGCCTGGGTGGCTCCCTTGGTTAAGTGTCTGACTCCTGATACGGGCTCAGGTCATGATCTCACAGTTCCTGAGATAGAGTGAGCCAGACATCCAGGTATTGTGCTGATGTGGAGCCTGCTTGGGACTCTTCCTCTCTCCCTCTCTGTCTGCTCCTCCCCCGCTCATGCCTCTACTCCCCTCTCAAAATCAATCAATAAACTTCAAAAAAGAGAAAAATGTCTCAGCAAGAATCCAACCAAACTCACTAATCATTTGTACTTTCTTGCCAAAACTAAACAAAGCTAAACTTAAACACACTACCCTAGTCTTTAAAATGAAACAGAGCTATTTTCTTCCATAATCTCTCTTCCCAGATTGGGCTTTTTTTTCCCTTTTTCTTTCATAGAGTTACATTAAGAATCCCAACCAAGAGCCTTCTTCTGGGGCTATCCTTAAGTGAATTGTGATTACGGTTTCCTGAAAGTCTTTCCTTTGATTTCTGTGAGATTTGGAAGGACTGAGGTCAATTTTCCTACAGTCATCATAAAACACTGATACCAAAAATGCTCACATTTCATTAAACGTGACAGCTCCTTCCTGCTCCACAGCTCAGTGAAATACTCCAACAACTTAAAGGGAAGCATGCCCCTCCTCGCAGTTGCCTGGGCTGGGATTACGGATAGGGCTCCTGGCTTTGTGGAAATTTATGTCATTCCAGAGAAATCGACATTGCTTCTATCAACATAAAAGATGCGGCTGATTAATTTCAGGCAGGCTGCAGTTTCTCTTATGCCAAACACGAAGTATTCAATACAGCCTGACAACCCAGAGTACACGTTAAGGGCCTTTTGCAGCCAATAAATGTAGTTAATTAAAAAAAAAAAAATCGATGCCAATTTCTCCAACACCTCCTCTTTTACAAAGGGAACATGTTTTCTTCTTTTGGCCAACACAGGGTGAGAAGGATTCAAGCAGCACTGCCTCACCCTTCCAACCCTACAGTCCTCTGCAGTGACAGAGTCACAGGAAAATGCCATTGCTCTCCGGGCAACAAAGATACCACTCCCTCCCTGCCTTTGCTTCCCAGCTCCAGGGGCAATCACACTCTGCTCCTGTCCACCCAACCAAAACCGCCTTCTCGAAGTCTAAAGGGCACTTAACACCTTCTGGTGGCTAAATAGAAGAGCTCCTCCAATTAAAAAGAAAAAATCTCCACTCAAACCACCCTCTCCATCAGCTGCCTGGCCTTTCTTCCTTCCCCTCCACAGCTTAACTACTTTTGTTTTCTTTTGAGAGAGAGACAGAGACAGAGGAAGCATGAGCAGGAGAGAGGGGAGGGGGAGACTGCGAGAGAGATGGAGAGGGAGATAAAATCTCAAGCAAGCTCCATGCTCAGCACATGACCCTGGAATCATGACCCGAGCAGAAATCAAGAGTGGGATGCTCAAATAACTGAGCCACCCAGGCACCACCCACCCCCACAGCTCAACTCCTTGAAAAAGTTGTTGCTGGGGGCGCTGGGTGGCTCAGTCGGTTAAGTGTCCAACTTTGGCTCAGGTCATGATCTCACGGTTTGTGGGTTCGAGCCCCGCGTCGGACTCTGTGCTGACAGCTCAGAGGCTGGAGCCTGTCTTCGAATTCTGTGTCTCCCTCTCTCTCTGATCCTCCCCTACTCATGCTCTCTCTTCTCTCTCTCTCTCAAAAATAAATAAAACATTAAAAAAAATTTTTAAGAAAAGGAAAGAAAAAGTTGTTGCTGCTCTGCCATCACCTGCCCCTCACACACAGCCCCTCCCACTTCAACCTGACTTCAAGGCCATCGTGCCCTTGAACAGTTTTCACTAAGGCACCCATGAGTAACAGTGCTCAGTCCCCTTCGGTCTTAACCTCCCAAGCCAGGAGCAGAAAGGACACATTTTCTAAAGGGAGTTACAAATAAAGGGGTGATACCTTCACCCCATCCTGAGATTACTAAGAGATGGAGAACTGACTGCTCCGAGCAACTACCTCCCCCCAACATCTTCACCCTCCAACTCCCAAACCGAGGGGAGCATAGAGGAAAGAACTCAGAGCCTTCAAGTTCTGGGCTTAGCATCGAGTGTATCATGGCAGGGCAGGCGGGGGGCGGGGGGATGAAGAGACCTCACCACAGAGACTGGGCATGCCTGCAAGAAGGGCGGACTGACCCCTCATTCCCCAAGTGGATACACAACAGACATGTTAATTTGCTCTGCCCCTATCAGAACAAAGGAAGGGACAACTGCAGACTGGTGTCAGGGCAGAAGGAAGCCTTACCCCCACCTCTGCTTGGTTCACAGAACACTGACTCAGGTGACTAGTTAAAGCATCTCACCAGTACCCACCCCAAAGGGCCTCTCACCAGGACAAGGCGATCCCAGCATTAGTTACATTAGAAACACTGAACTGCCCCCATTCCCTCCTCCCCACCCAACATAGGAGACGTGGTTGGATCCCAGAAGAAGGAAAGGCAGGAGGGGTCCCAGAGGCAGACCACCCTTCCCCCCACCTCAAGGCCCCTAACACCGTAAGCCTGGCAAGTGATAAGCTCAGGGAAAGCTTTAAACCAAATGCCTGTTTTTCTCATAGTGCTATGCCCAGACATATCCAAGGAAGCAGCACATGATAGGCTTAATAATTCTTTGTTGAGTCAATGAACAGCTTCTTCTTAATCCTTGCCCTCCTTGTCCTTTCTACCTCACTTC
The DNA here is from genome assembly GCA_004023785.1 of Mungos mungo. NCBI lineage: Eukaryota > Metazoa > Chordata > Mammalia > Carnivora > Herpestidae > Mungos > Mungos mungo. The sequence goes on from PISW01011018.1 coordinate 25,915, forward strand.
GTCCATTCACTCGCGACCACCAATGTTTGCTGAAGATTGACTCTATACAACCTAATCACAGGAAGGTGACTAAGACACATTCCCTGCCCTCAAGAAAGTTACTAGAGAACACAAGAAAGTACAAACTCACATCCACCACAAGGAATAACGTGAACAGTGGCGTGGTAGCAGGACAAAGTACCAAAGACATTAACTCAAAAATCCAAACCAGTCCCTGAAGTGCACCCAGACTGCTTTAATCAGTTTACATACGGAATCCACAAGCCTGCCTTTTCGGTGCACATGGGTCCTTCATCCCTCCTGCTACAATGCATTTACCTTAAAGTGTCAAGGGCAGTAGTTAACACACTACCATCTATGTGTGATATCCTGGAGAATGCTAGGGAAATCTAGATTCCTTGGGCCTAGGGTAGGCCACAAAGATGTCAGTGCGCACCTTTGGACGCGGCCCTGTAGAAATGACAAGGAATGGGTGGCCTTTCTTGGAACACCACTGTATGTGAGGCAGCACAAAGGAAATGTTGTGGGTCTAGGATCCGGGCGATGCCAGTGCTGCACATCCCCCTTCAGACAGCATCTGCAGGCCACAGAAAGATGGCCCCGCGTCGTGGAGAGCTGAACCACGGCAACACCGACCCAGAGAGCGCACGCGATTTACAATTGTGAATTAGCAGACTCCTAGAATTAGCATTTACAGCCTCCTATTTGCAGAAAGCAAATCACCCTACATAATTTCTAGTTTCCTTGTAATCACTAGCTTATAGTCCTTTATTGCTTCTCACACGCCTTTCTGACAAGCATTTTTTATGACCATTTTTCACCGTTATTAGAACACTACATGCCCAATACAAAAAAACTAGAAAATACAGCAAAGTTGATAGCAGAAAAATATAAGCAAATTTTTACCAGCTCTGTTAATATTCTGGCATATTTCTATTTAACCTCTGCTTGATTTAATAGCTCATTGGAATTAATATGCCCCATAAGCCAACTCTGGTAAAAATCACCAATAAACTAGGATATAAACTGCCATCTGTAATCTCTTCCAATTATGAACAAGGTTGTATCTGCATGACTATAAAACAACCAGTAGATTCGACTTGAAAGGCTTAAATTCAATGGAGGGAAAACTGGTGAAGTGGGTTGTTTAAGGTATGAATGCAAGCTGATCCTCTTCACTTTTCTATTTGCCTTCCCAGCAGCCCAGCCCTTGGAACAAGTTTGCCCGTGCTTTTGGGAAACTACAATGTCAGCTACAAACCGCTGATTTGTTTTTAAAAAGGGTAATTTTGCATGCAATTCCTGGAGGCCCAAAACACCATAATGTTAGCAGTGCATGAGTGGTGTTTTTTTTTTTTTTTTGACAAGTATACAATTGCCACTATTTAACAAGATATTTAAAAAGGATTTTATTTTCATCTCAGTCTTCCATAATAGAAACAATTCAATAATATCTAGACTTAAAATGATGGGCTTACCTGATTAAGAAATCATGCAGTCCAACGTCAAAATACCTGTTCAAAGAAGATAGACAAGCATATCAGTAAAAGAAATGTGCAGCAATGGCAGACTTGACCAAAAACATGTAATTTGCATTCAGAGCACGGTGAATAAATCAATCGCTCTGTAACCGTGGTTCTCGAAGTGTGGCCCCTGGAGCAGCCACAGCAGTGTCACCTGGGACTTACTGGACCTGCCAATTCTCGGGCCCTGCCTCAGGCATACTGATTCGGACACCCTGGGGATGGGGCCCAGCAGTTAGATTTGACAAGCCCTCCAGGTGGTTCTGATGCAGAGCCACGGCTCTAGGATAGCTAAAGTGTCAGCAAGTCTACACTCTCTAGAAAATTAAAAAAAATAAATAAAAAAGCGCCACAGGGTAGATTTTGCCACTTTGCCAATAGATGAATCCTTTCAGCAAAGTAGTTGTCTTAGATGCTTACTTGCTCAAAAATAAATGAAATTATGTTTTACAAGTGCAAAGCCATGCTGGCCAAAGGGAAGAACAGGGTGGGGAAGGGTCAGCTCAGTCCTTCAGTGCTCCTCCCAGCCGCAGTCCTTGGAGCCCTTTTTTTTTTTTAATTTTTTTTTTTCATGTTTATTTTTGAGAGACAGAGACAGAGTGCAAGCACGGGAGAGGCAGAGAGAGAGGGAGACACAGAATCCAAAACAGGCTCCAGGGTCTGAGTTGTCAGCACAGAACCTGACGAGGGGCTTGAACTCACAAATTGTGAGATCATGACTTGAGCCGAAGTCAGATGCTTAACCAACTGAGCCACCAGGTGCCCCTGTCCCTGGAGCTTTTTACCAAAGAGCAGCCCTGTCCATAGCTGGGTCTGCCCTGGGAGGGAAGGGAGGAGAACAGCTCCATGCACTTGCTGACGAGCCTGTCCTTGTGCCTGGGCCTCACACCAAGCACCTCCCACCAGTAAGATCTGGGTGGTGGTGCACCCTTTCACACACCCCTTCCCCTGACACCCCCAAACTGGCTTAGTGCATATAAATGGCACTGCCTTGGTTTCACTGCCTCTCATTATTACTAATTGAAAATGACTGTTCATTTTCAACACCAGTGCCCTTCCACCTCCCCCTGATTTCTGCTTCTCTCACCATGGCTGCCCTGCCCCAGGGAAGCCCACACCCCTGCTCCCTGGGCACTGCTCCCCAACAGGTGCCATTATCTCCCCACGTCTCAGAATCAAATCAGGCTCTGGGAAGTTATGTAACTCCTCTGGGCTGCAGCTTCTCCATGGGAAAATGGATATCCCATACTCATGGAGGGTTAGGAGAATTAGGTGATAGAACATAAATACAGGGCTTAGCACAGTGCTTCGTATACCACGAGTACTCAGTAAATAGTAATCTCCTTCCCTCCAATTTTTAAGAGTTGTTTTAATGGAAGCCCAATAGTAGGAGAAGGAAGCCACATCAAAAGGACCTAACAGATCTCACTATGTAGCCCAGAGACAGAGATCACTTAACCCAGGGCACAGGGAGGGCCTGAACAGTAGGGTGGAGGGTAGTACAGCTGGAAAGCTGAGGCACAGGGACAGAACTCGGGAAGCAGGCAGGGGACCAGGAAGACCAACTGTTCTATGGAGGCCTCACGGAGAGCCTTGCAGCTGCCCAAGAGAGCCGGCGGGCCGTGCAGGGGCGCGGGGTCTTGCCGCCAGGCAGGGAAGGCATCGTCCTATCCTGCCTGCCTGGCCCTGACTGGCATCTCACTGAGAAGTACCAGAACACACTAGTGCATGCCCAGCTTCACCCATCGTTGCCACGGTATCTCCTAAAATTTGGGCCTAAATGTACAGAAGTCAGGGATTGTGACACGTGGTATTTCAGAACATTTTTTCTTATGCAAGTGTGGCTGGTCATGGATGGAATTTGGGGCTACGACAGTGGGTATCTTTAAGCATCCTGTGATAGGCAGGCATTGGATGAGTTGACGGTCACTTGGAAACAAATAAAATGGAGAAGGTCAAGGATGTGGATCAGCAACAGAAAATGTACAGGAAAAGTAAGGGGAAGAAAACAGAATTTCCTCACAGGTATTCACGTCTTACTCCTTTGCTACATCAATTCATATGTGTTGATATTCATTCATTCATTCATTCAACAGATATTTTGTCAGAGCCTTCTGCATCCCTGGTGCTGGTCCAGCCCTGAGGATGTGGGCGAGAATAACATAACAAGGGCCCCACCGGGTGCGGCACCCACCTCCTAGGTGGAAGCAGTGAACAAACAAGCTCCTCCATAAAGAAGATAACGCTAGGGGCAGAGAACTCACATGAGGTGACAGGACAGAGGGGCGGGCTACACAGCTGCTCAGGGAAGTCCTCGCTGGCCAGGTGACATCCGGGTTGAGATCTGTATGGTCGGAAAGGGCAAGCAATGCCACGACCAGAGGAAGAGCGTTCCAGGCAGGACATGTGGGAAAAGCCCCAAGAAGGGAAGGAACGCGGCAGGCTGGAGGAAAGGAAGAAGCCAGCAGGACTGGGACAAGCTGAAGCAGGGGAGGGGGGCCTGGAGCAGATCTGAAAAGGCTGCACTGAAGGGTTAGGGCTTCATTTCAAAATAGGTGAGAAGCACGAGAGGGTCTTTAACAGGGGAATACTATGTTTTTCATTTGCTTAGATTTCGTTCATTTAAGAGGTGTGCTTTGATCTATCTATGTATCAAAAAGTACTCTGGGTGTCCTGAAGAGAAAGGAAGGGAGAGAAGCAGGGCAGGGAGCCGCTGCAGTCTAGGTGACAGGGACTCACCCCAGATGCAAACACTGGAAACAGAGCGGAGAGAGGGATGGATTCAGACATGGTTCTGCAGACCAGTACAAAGATGCTCTTGGAGGGAGGGAGGGAAGGAGGGAGAGAAAAAAGCAGCCAGCTGAGTCCCTCACAGCCCACACTCCACACCAGGTGACCTAAAGGCTCAGCCAGGCTGTGGCTGCTTCTAGAGGCCCCACAGGAAGGAAGGCTTGGTGGCCCGCATCCAGATGGATGGAATGATGACGGTCTGACTGGTCTAATTTGGAGAATGGCCCCCCTGCTGGAAGAACTGTAAATCCTGGCAATGGTGTGGGATCTTTTTTAACGAATTTACTGTGGTAGAACACACACAGCATAAAACTTCCATTTTCACCATTTCTTAAGTGTACAATTCAGCGGCATTAAGTACACTCACACTGTCGTGCCGCCGGCACCACCACCCACACCCGGAACTTTTTCAACCTTCCTCTCCTCTTTACCATGGGCTCCTTCCAAAGGGCTCAGGGTGGGGCTGTCTTTAATTTCAAAACATGGGCTGACCAATGAATTCTAGAGATATCTTCTCACTTAGTTTTCCTGCATAGATGTAAAAGACGCCTTAGAGAACTAGAATAAAAAAGGAAATATGCTTTTCTTTGCTTTTCTACTTTAGAACTACATGCCAGGCACCGGGCTAGGCCCTCTGTGTATTCCCCCTTCCAGTCTTCGCCACCTGCCAGAACACATCCCTATTTTATAAAGCCCATGTCCTTATCCCCTATCACTTAACTGGTAAATAGCTAAGTCTGGAGCTAGCTCAGAGCACCAAATATCAAAGTCAGGGCTTTCTCCCTTCCTGTGCTGAGTCACTGACTTATTTAATAAATATTTACCATGTGCCAGGAAGTGAGAAAAGATGGCAGAGTCAACAAGAAGTTCAATACAGTTCAATACAGTGTGACTGATAACAAATGTTCTTACCCCCCCCCACCCCCCATGGACTACAAACTCCGTAAGGGCAATGACCAGAGCCAGCCACCAAGCAGATTCTAAGTACCTGTCGGGTGAACCAACATGGGAATGATGTGCTGTAATGAGGCACCAAGGCCTCTGTCTGCTCCGGCACCGAGCACAGGACACTGGAGACAGAGATGCTCAAAGCAGCTATTTAATACACCAATTAAATATATAAAATAAATACCCACAGATGGAAATAGGGCTTCTCTTCTGAAATAAGATGTCTATCAAAGTGTAGCATAGTACTTCTTATCACCTTCTAAGAAAATTATCTCTCATAGCTACCAGCCCACAGTAAGCCAGGATTTCCTTAAGAGACATGAGAAACAGTGACCTTGTGCATATTATTCTTGATTCCTTTCAGAAATCAAAAATAGGATGCCTTTTATGTGTGGATAAGATATGGAAGTTTTTGTTGTCTGAACATCAACTGGTAGCAGCAGGGGAGGCAGCTTTCAGCTTGCTATATGAAAAGGAAGTTTCGAGTAAGCTTTAATGTTCTCATACAGCTGTGAGCTTCCCGTCACAGGGTGAGCTCAAGCATGGGTTATAAGGGTAGTCAGAGGAGACTGAACCATCACACAGAACGCTGGAATGGATGGCCCTGAAGGGTCTGCCTAGACTCAGGCTTCCAAGTCCCTGTTCCAGTCACTTTCAGGAAGCATCCCACGTCGGAACACTCCCTTCCACAGCAGCAGCTCCCGTCTGATGACCCGTCAGCACATTCACAAAACTGTGCCTGGGCTAATGCTCCCGCAGCAGCCCTGCTGGCTTATTTATTACCATTAGGATTGCTGTCCTCGGTAGAGCCCCACAGGGCACTGGAATGAAGCTCACCGTGCCTGACTCAGTGGCGCTGCAGGAGTGTTTACCCCCAGGGCAACACCTCTGCCCACCCCCACCCTCCCCACCCCCACGCTGGCAGAGGACCGTCAGCCCCACAGAACATCTCCTTGGCAGAACTCAGAGCTGAACCCACACGTGGTTCCAGGACTTGCTGTGCTCTGCCGGGCTGCCTGCCTTCGGGCTCCAGGTCCTGCAGGACCACAGTTAATACGGCCCCTTAGCACACCGCGTGCAGGGCAGGGCTTGTATGAAGTGTCGCATTCAGATCTCAGCCCTTGCTCCACTTCTTCAACCCAGAGCCCTCAGAGTTTCTCCTCTCTAGACCTGTCCATCCCAGGAGTGGGCTGCCAGAGTTCAGCTCTTACACTGCTGCCTAGAAGTATGAAACTGACCTGGTTGGAAGTAAAAGCCAACTAAAATCCCTAGGAGAATAAAGTTTGTACCCAGACTCAAGGAGTCCTGACCAGTTTGGGCTGGCTACCTCACTTAACATCAGAGAACAGAAAACCCCTTCAAGTCTAACTAAGCTGACCTCCTCACTTGACAGATTGGAAAACAGGATAAAAAGAAAAGAAAAAAAAAGGTGAGGTAATCCAACACACAGTTCCACAACTAGCAGCAGAGCCAAGACTAAAAGTCCCCAAGACCCTACTTCGTTATCCAGCATGTCACAACACAGCCCTTCTACCAGTCTCAACTGGCATCTTTATTTTCAGGGGACGTCCCAGACGGTACTGGAAACAGGCTCCCTGATGACAGCACATACTAACGGGCACCATGTTACACCACATCCGTCTCTGGCTGTGCAAATCATGCAGATACAAAGCCTGCAGGATGCCTCTGCAGAACCCTCACTCGCACGTTCCTTCCACCGTCTGCGCCTGTCTGGACCTAACCTGCATATTAATTTGAGACTCAGAGCCTGCTGACAGTCAACAATAAGTAGTGATGCTGGGGGCTATCTATAATAACCAAATTATGGGAGCAGCCCAAGTGTCCAACAACTGATGAAAAGATAAGGACGATGTGCTGTGTGTATACATGCACACATATACCCACACCGTGGACTATTACTGAGCCATAAAAAAATAACGAAGTCTTGCCTTTTGCAATAACATGAATATAGCTAGAGTGTATTATGCTAGAGTGAAACAAACCAGGGAAAATAAAAACCGTAGGATTTTCATTCATATGTGGAATTTATTTTTTTTAATATAACACAATTTATTTTTTTAACATATGCAATTATTTTCCATCATTTACAATACAGTAGTTACAATGACACTCCAAACAGAAAAGCAAAGTAAAAAATCAAAACCCCCACTTCTATTTCATGTAATTAGACTTATGCAGAAATTAATAGGTTAAGTACCAACTAGTTAATCACCTAATTTCACGGCTATCTGAAGTGGCAATCGTTATTTAGCAGCTTATCTATGATACATTCAAGATATATGTGGAATTTAAAAAGCCAAACCAATAAGCAAATGGGAGAAAAAAGAGAGGGAGACAAACCAAGAAACAGACTCTTAACTAGAGAGAACAAACTGATGGATATCGGGGGGCAGGGGCGCTGAAACTGGTGTTGAGGATTAAGGAGGCACTTACTGTGATGAACACTGGGTGATATAAAGAACGGCTGAATGTCTATATTGTACACCTGAAACTCATATTACACTGCATGTTGACTAACTGGAGTTTGAATAAAAACTTTTTTTAAAGAAAGCAATGCTGGGGAACCAGGAAAAGGCAAAGTGAACTTAGTCCAGAAAGATCCCAGGTGGCAGCCACAGCACATCTGATGAAATACCAAAGTCTGACAGGAAAGTAGAAAGTGAGAGCCGTAGCCCATGAAGACAAGTTCTAAAAAGCAAACAGAGTACTAAAGGGCGCCGGGCTTCACAGGACATGCTCTTCGCCGCACCAGACAAGTGTGTCTGCCATCAGATTATTCGTTAGGCAGAAAATTCTGGGCAAGGAGCGCTAAAGCCCAGACATCTGGGCATTTCAGAGTATTGGAGGAAGAAAAGGAGAGAAGGTGCCAGGTCCAGGTATAAAGGGCTCAAGAGAGAAGAGTTTTATAGTCGAAACCACACCTCCCAAGACGTGGAATTAGAAATCCAAGGTCTGTGATCCCCCTATCCCACTTAGCAGTATTTGACCAACAGCAAAAAAATAAATAAATAAATAAATCACCGCTCCACATCGCAGTTTGGTGGCACAGAGATAATAATACTTATGGCACAAAAAAGAAACAAACAGGGTACAAGTGGGTCATAGTAAACCTTCTACAAATGCTCAGGATTATTTTCTTTCCTCCTCAGACTTTATGAAGTTCCTAAAAGCTCCTCTCTAAACCGCATTAATGCTTTCTGCATTCACTCATCCAACAAACGGTTATCAAGCACCTTCTGGATGTCAGCCCATGCAAGAGATGCCTACAATACAACAGCTGAGTTCCACCCCTGTGTATATTCCAGAAACTCCTGTATCTGACAGGTGATTTTAAAATGCTTTCTCTCAGTCTGCAGCTTGTCTCCTTTTTTTTCTAAAATGTATCTTTTGAAGCACAAAATTTTTGAATTTTTAAAAATCCAACTCATCATTTTTTTCTATTTTGGACCATGTATGTGGTGCCATTACGTAAGACAGCTTTGCCTAATCCATGGTCCTGAAGATTTTTCTCCTATGTTTCCTCCTAAAAAGTTTAAGTGTAATTTTTGCATTTCAGTCTTCAATCTATTTTTAAGTTAATTTTTGTTTAAGTTCATCTAGCTATGTAAAAATGTCTCCTGACATCCCTGTCAACATGGAGGTCATTGGCGCTTCGATCAGTGCAGTCTCACTGAGTGGTGGAAATGGAAGCCAGACGAGAGCCAAGAGCAGAGTGAATGAAAAGGAGAGGAAGCAGAGACAGTGGGATATAAATAATTCGCACAGTGACTTTGGTTCTGAAGAAGAGGGGAAAGGGTCGTAGCCCCCAAGGGGGAAGACAAATGAGGCAGTGTTTTTTTTATCTGGGGAGAGATCTTCCACTGGTGGAAGGCGACAGGTGCAGATGCCAGAAGATGTCATGGAGGCAAAAATTTTAACAGAACAGGAAGCAGAGCTATCAGGAGAAAAAAATGGATAGTGCTTAGGCTCCTCCCACTGGAAGCCAACCGGCAGTGACTCCCACAGAACGTCACTTGGGCTGGAACGTAAGGTGTTACTGAGATACAGGGGAGCTGGTTCCAGAGCCACAGGAGACAGTGACAGATGTGCTCTTCTTTCTTTCGGACGGCACTGGCAGCAGTGATGCCCACAAGGCAACCGGAAGTGGCAGGACAGAAGGAGAAAACTGCTGCGATGCGTCTGCTGAGCTCACCTCCCTCGCTTCACACCACGGCCACCTGTGACAACCCAGCTACTCAGTCATCTCCAAACAGAGTAGTAACTCACTTGTGCCTTTTACCCTCCCTCAGGAAAGACTGTATAGAGGCATGAACCTCAGTCTCAGTTTATTAAGCACACTGGGCCCACGATACCTAGTGCTCAGGAACACAACAAAGTAGGTCAGGCATCAAAAAGTTGGGGATTAGGAACTGGGCAGTTAAGTGAATGCTTACCCAAAATAATGCCCCCAGGTCACAAAAATTTAACACAAAGCGAATGCAAACACAATCTTAAAAGTTGATAATGTCTTCTCGGTGCATACATGTTTCCAGTCAGTCATGTTATTAAAATTTCATTCCACTGCATAGCTTTTCTCTTGTGGATACACATTACAATGAGGACGCCTTCATGATATGGTGTTTGATGAACTGTCCACTATGGTTAGAAAAACTGCCATCATGTGACCATGCAAGGATCTAGTTTTGCCCCTTGGAAGAGTCGAACATCCGTTCCTTCCATGGTCACTAATCCAAGGCCAACTAGTTTGAAAAAACAGCAACAAGATTCAAGTGTGTTTTTAATGGAGGTGAGGTATAAAGGTATTCTCTCCTTTTTTACAGGGAAACAAAAAATTCTTTACTGTAACTGGAATTCAAAAATAACAGTCACTATCTCTACAAGTGATACTTAATGGGGAGCCTGGGTGGCTCAGTCAGTTGGGTATCCGACTTCAGATCAGGTTATGATCTCACTGTTCCTGAGTTCAAGCCCCACGTTGGGCTCTGTGCTGACAGTTCAGAGCCTGGAGCCTGCTTTGGATTCTGTGTCTCCCTCTCTCTCTGCCCCTCCCCTGCTTGTTCTCTCTCTTTCTCAAAAATAAACATTAAAAAAATTTTTAAGTGATATTTAATAATACATTTTAAAAGAAATTCAGTATTAGCATCATTCTCACTAAATTATATCCATTCCCTCCCCAGTTTTATTTTCACACCCATTTATATATCGGAGCCTTGATAGGAATGCCTTTTGTATTTACCCTCTATTTGACTGTCCAGGACATAATCAGATTCCAGACTTTAAAACAACCACGTCTCCAAATATCTGCAGCCTCTCCTACGCTGATTCCTAGCAAAACTTCTTAGTCTCTCCTTGGGATCTCTTTTACCTAGATGACACTAGCTAATCAAAGTGAATATGAATATCTTTCCTTCAAGCTCTCTTTACTGAAATCCAGAAGAGATAAAGGAGGTCAAACAGCAACAATCTGTCATTGGGAGAAGAACCGGCACGATGCAGGGGCACGATGCAGGGGCAGAGACCACAGGGACACGGACGGGATGGATTTCTGAGGGGCTGTGTCACCGTACAAGGCTCAAGGCTTGACACGGCAGGACACAAAGGTTCTCACCAGGACTGAACAGGACATACTGCATGAGTCCGATCAGCACAACAGAGCCAGCAAAGAAAAATCAAGAGACTACAAGGCAGAGAGCTTACACACACACACACACACACACACACAGCTTCTCATAAACCACCAGGGAAACATTTGCTTTTGTTTTTCATAGTTAGAATACAAAAGCCAGATCAGAGGCCAAGCCTAGAGCAACACTAGAGGTTCTTTGTTCAGACAGGATCTGGGCTGGGAAGAAGTCATTTTATGACCGACAGTGTGGCTTGGTCTGCCAGGAATCTAGCCTGCAGGGATGTGGACAGGTTGGGATCTCAAGGGATCTTCAAAGGTCTGAAGCTCAGGAGTCCTCAAACCATCACTCAGGCTCTTTGGTCAGTGGTCAGCATCTGTGTTATGAAAATTAAACCTCTCTCCCTTTGGATGTTACCAAAAATGAGATGGGCTTCAGAGGTAAAAGAGGTCTTATTTCCAAGAAACAGGAATTACATTGTAAATATTCTCCAACATTTTACAGTTGACAGATTTTAAGGAAAATTAAAATAACCAGCCTTTAATAGGAACACCGATGCTACTAAAGGTAGCATCATACGCGTATTACATCGTGTTCTTCTGAACATAAACCCGTTCAAGAGAATAAAGAATTTAACTCCTCTCCTCAACAAATAAGTATTATATTTACCTTGGGCCAGATACTGTCAGGTGCTGTGAACAGTCTCTGCCTGCATGAGCTCCCAGCTTAGGGGGCGACGGACACATAAATTAAAAACTACAGTAAGCACAGCATGCCATGGGAGCGCCTCTTTGAGAACAAAAAGGCCTCTATCCCCAGGAGCCTACTGAGTGACAGTCCTCCTGTCCTCCCTTGTGACCAGCAGATGAGGAAGAGCCCTCAGCCACCAAGATCTTAACTAGTCAGAAAAGACCTAAGGCTGCAGGGCTGCCAAGCATGAGCATTCCAAAGCACAAACAATAAACCCCGGGCCAGGAGGCTTCCAATAAATTGGGAGCAGCCACTTCATCCCAGGAAACGACTCCATTTTGAAACTCCCACAGTTTGAAGTTAAAAGCCAGTGGCCATATGTTTCTACTTAGTGCTGTGCTTTCTACTGGTCTCTTAACTATTTAACTAGAAACTTCTAGCCTCTTAAAGCCTGTTAGTACCTCGAAGAGAGTTAGTTCTTTCTCAGTCACTTATGCTTCTGAAAAACAACAAAACAAAGCCAAAAAATACCAGCTGGGAAAGCTAAAACATTTCTTTTTCATAGCAGGGTATATCCAATTACATAAAAAGTCATGTTGGTGATTATTCTATAAGATTTCTTTAAGTAGAGTACACCTTTATATATACATATATATAATAACCCCTCTTCCAAAACACAAAAGGTTTCAGTATACCCCTTTTATCTACAGGTAGAATTTTTCACAAGATCATTACCTAGACCAGAGTCACAGGCCAATAAACAAGTAGGGGTGTAAAAAGGCAAACAGTGTAACTACTATCAGAAGCTTATGTACTATATACTGTTAAGACACTCAAGTCAAGCCACCCAGTTGAGCATAATACACAGCCACAGATCTGAAGTGGGAACTTAGAAACAGAAGATGGACTTGTCCAATGACCAGACAGGTCAAAGATACAGAACCATGGAAACCAGACAGGAGAACTATGAAAGGACACAAGAGCAGGATCATTTTATTTAGGGATAAACAGTCCCACGCAGCCCATTTAGACTTCCATGGTACTGTTTCATTATCAAACTCACTGGTGTTAATATTCATAATCTGAGAGTCAGTGGTAATTAACCTTGGAAGTAGAAGAGTACCAATAGCAAAGCTGCTTAAAAAGGCTTCTGCTAGCTAATGGACACCTCTGCCCCTTGATGCCCAGATCGAGACACTATAGAGCAGTGTTTCTTAAACATTTTCCTTACATGAGCCACATTAAAAAATGTACCTCATATCTCAACCCAGCATTCACAAATATAGAGAGACTGTGGAGCCAGGCTCCTAGATGGCCCTCAATGGTCCCCGCCACCTGGCATTCACACCTAGATGCTGTCCCCATCATCTGGCAGTCTGTGTGAAATCTGGCAGAAGTGATGACGTGTCACTGTTGAGATTAGGTCATAAAAGAGATGTGGCTTCGGTGTTGGGGACGCTCCCTTGTTCTCTTTCTCTGATCATGCGCTCTGGTGAAAGCCTGCTATCATGTCATGAGCGACACTAAGAAAGACCCACGTGGCCAGGAGCTGAGCCTCCTGCCAACAGCCACAGGAGACTTGGAAGCAGGTCCCAGTGACGGCAGCCCCGGTGGCCAGCCTGCCTTCGACCTGAGTCAAACCAACCAGCTCGGCCAGAAATATACAGAAACAGATAACTTCTACTAATGGAAACAAAAAATTTCAAGAATCCTTACTTACATTTATTCTGAGCAATTCACAGTGATATTTTCTCCATTTTCCATAAAGCTGTTTGCAACTCACTAAAATGAGGATGACCTGCCAACAGGTCATAACCTAAGTGACTCAGTAGATGTTAATAATATACCAAATATCTTGAGTGCCATGTATGCATATATACACACACATATGTTTACACATACACACTTGTGATTGTTATATATATAGACAGATATAGGTACAGAGAGTATGTACTAATAAACCACATCCATAACTATTATTTCAACTGATTCTCATATAACTCAGAGTAAGGAAAGGACTAAGATCCCACTTTCCAGATAAGGAAAATATGATGCTCAAAAAAGTCTATTTAATTTGCCTGAAGTTGAAGAACTAAGTACAGCAGAACTGAGCCCAGCACCCAGGCCTTCTAACTCCTGGTATTTCCCCAGATGCAATCCATTATATACGTTTCTCATTATATACCTATAGAAAGATATATGTATATTAAATATTCAGTACACACTTATGATAAATATGTCCTACTATAACTATGTCTAATATAATAGGTAACATTTTAAGTTTGTAATCTATTATGTAAGTATCATCCTGGACTTTCATTTAGTCATCCAGGACATCACACTCTCCTACTTTTCCTCAGACTTCACTGGCTGCTCCTCAGATGCCTTTGCTGACTCCAAACTCGCTGTCAGAGGGCCGGGGCTCCTTAGTCCTGGATCCTCATCTCTATACACTCATTCCTGGGGTCTCACCACCAAGTCTCTATAAGCTTAAAACTCCCAACTGGTATTTTCTATTTGGACCTCTCTCTTGTACTCCAGACCCATGTATCTCCTTGCCTTTTTAAATATCCCCACTTGGATGTCTAAGAAAAATTTCAAACTCAGCACATCCAAAATTAAAGTCCTGACAGCCTCTTGCGTCTTCCCTCCCATTGTCTTCCCCTTCCGCTGGGGGCAACTTCAGGCTTCCAGCCCCTCAGGCCGAAAACCCTGCAGTCATCCTAGCAGTGAGCCCCACAGCCAACGCAATTGTGAGACGAAAGAAACAAACCAACAAACCGAATCTAGCATCTGTCTGCTTTAGCAGAGGAACAGAAGAATTAATAATGCTCCTTTGTGCTCACTAGACCACACCAGAGGGTCGTTCTTAATTTCAAGTGCCTGATTTTAAAGAGAGACTGACAAAGAGGAGCAAGCTTAGGGGGTACAAACCATGATGAGGAGGGAATAATTCTGGGAACTAGATAAATTTAATATGGACAAGTGACCGAGCAGAAAACATGACAGAGTGATTGTATGTTCAGGCAGATTTGGCACAATTGTGATTATGACCAAATGGACTGCCTTGGGAGGTTCCCTGTCACTAGATCACACTGACTCGTCTCAGTGACCTTCATCCGTCTATCCATCCACTCATAAGCACATAGTAAAAAGACAACGAGTATGTAGCAATGACCAAGGTATAATCCCTCTTTCACAGGAGTAAGGAGAATAAGGAAAGACCTAATGTACTGTGTGATAAATAACAGGATAGAAGGAAGAACAGGAGTTCTGGGAGCTTGTACAATACAGAGTGATATCTGGGTAGGCTGCTCAGAATAAAGGAGCCCTGACCTGAGCTTTGACGTTTGAGAAAGAGTTAACCAGAGGATACACTAGGTGAATGTAGAGAATAAAGAGAGACAGGAGCGGGGGAGGGGGAGGGAAAGAGGGAAATGGCATTCCAGGCAAAGGAAACAATTTATAAGAAATAAAGACAAAAGGAGGGGTGCTTGGGTGGCTCCGTCGGTTAAGTGTCCAACTTCATTCAGCTCAGGTCACGATCTCTCAGTCCGTGAGTCCAGCCCCACGTCAGCCTCTGTGCTGAGAGCTCAAAGCTTGGAGTCTGCTTTGGATTCTGTGTCTTCCTCTCTCTCTGCCCCTCCCTCACTGGTGCTCTGTCTTTCAAAAATGAATGTTAAAAAAAAAAAAGAAAAGAAATAGAGACAAAAGGAAATAATATGCACCATTAGGAGAAAGGAGGTGGGGAAGGTATCCTCAAATACTTTGGTATGACATAGGGAAAGGGTACAGAGGAAGAGACAAATGGAGAGCAGAAAATAAATAATCATAAGAGTGACGAATGTTTAGTATTAGAACTCATTTAATCCTCACAACAGCCCCCTTAGGATGTTACTATCATCAACTTCTCCATTTTACAGTGGAGACAGCTGAAGCCCAAAGACGTAAATAACTTGCCGGAGGGTTCTCAGCTGGTAAGGAGCTGAGGCGACATCCCAAACCAGGAGGCGAGACTCCGAGCCCACAGTGGTAAGCGCTGCCTGCGTGCTGCCTCTCTGAACACGCTGGCCTATCACAGGAGTTCGGAGTTATCTCTAGGGCACCAGAGAGCCATTCAACAGTTTTAAGCAAAGGAATGACTGGATAGAGATTTGCTTTCTAAAAAATCCCACTCTTGCCTAAAGTAAGGAGGAAGGAGGGACAAGAGTAGGGCTGGAAGGCCAGTTCGGGGAGATGGTGCTGGTCCTGCTGAGATGGACATGAACCAGGCTTGAGCCAGCATGGACTAAGGTCACAGAAGACTTAGCACATAAAATAAAAGCCGCTGCTCCTTCCCATTTCTTTCCACATTCAATCAAGGACTATACTTAACCCCATAAAAATGGTGCCTTTTGGGGGCACCTGGGTGGCTCAGTTGGTTAAGCGTCTCTCAATTTTGGCTCAGGGAATGATCTCACGGTTCATGAGATCAAGCCCCGTGTCGGACTCTGTGCTGACAGTGTGGAGCCTGCTTGGAACTCTCTCTCTCTGCCCCTCCCCTGCTTGCACATGTGCACATACACGCACACTTGCTTGCTCTCTCAAAATAAATACATAAAAAATTTTTTTAACTTTGTCAGGCAGGTTTTATAATGAAGAAGCTCAAACATATGTCTGTTTTCAATTTTTTCTATACAGAGCATGTTTTGGGGGGGGGCTGGTGATCTTTACAATGTGTTATTTTTGTCTTTTGGTGTGAAAAATTAGTTTTGTAACTTCACATTTTAAGTATTTTTCTAGGTTGAAAGTAAAATTCTCCATGATGGAATATTTTCACTAGATGAATTTTCCATAATCTTTCCCTACTACTGAGTTTACCCCTGACAAAAATTAAGACAGGACGCTCAGGTTAAATGCCACAGACCTCAGTTTAAATTTCTAGTGTAATGCCACCATCAGGTCAGCGAGCCCTTGTTTCATTTGCTTTGTGAGAACATGAGTTTTGAGTAAGAATCTCATTAAGGATTTTTGCCTGGGGACATGCAGGGGTGTCAAACTTGGGAAATTTCCTGAGGTCTTTGATTTGGTTGGAATATCACCTCTTGAGTGAATATAAAAATTCTTTAGTTTGGTATTTGAGTGTCAGTTTTCACATCCAGAGGGCCCTCACCTAGAGAATTCTCCTGAGAACCAAGTCTGTGAAAGAGTGTTTCAACCCCAAAAGGAGATGCCCAAGGACATTAGCAGAAACATGTTTCTACTCATTTAAACGTGTGATCGTTACATCTGGGAGAGTGCCTGCTAGGGGCTGAAATTTCTCTGAGATGCCTAGAGGTGCCTTTTCTTTCTTTCAAATGTGTTTACGGCCAGATGCCAAACCTGGGCTGATCCTGGGGCCATGGCATTGGGCACCTGATCTCAAATCAGTGCATTTCAGATACACAGTGGACTTCTGTAGATTACTGTTTCTCGTAGATCGCTGTTTTTTCTAAAATGGACTCATAATGTTCTTTGCATCCTTCTATATCTCAGTCACTAGTAGAGGCTCTTTGTTAAGACAAATATCTTTAAAGACTATGCCCCCTACAGATAAGATCACTTAGCTAATTTGAAGTAACAGTGAGTGAGAGAAAACTCTTCTCCAAAAAGTGCATCATAAACCCCTGGGGAAAAAGACTTGGAAGTGACATGGGAGGAGCATACATAACTTTCTGCTCAACCCCTCCTTAACTAAGGACATGCTTTCAAGATGTGTGCTATGCTTCAAATGGTCATGGGCAGTTTTCCTGGATTTACAGATAATCAGCATGTAGGCAGCCTGACCTACAATCTCAGGCTTATAAGCTCCGTATTAGAAGAAACACGGGAGTTGATAGTTACCAAGACTACACTGAATGTCAGTTGCTATGGAGTAGAAAAAGAACATTACAGAAAGAAGCCGTGGTCAAGAGAAACTGAGAAAGCACTTGGGGGAGGCTAAAAGACAAAATAATGAGGTGGGGATAGTTAAAAACACTGTGAGTCATGGAGCACAAAATAAGATCCTCCAATTAGACCTGCCTCTCTCTCAGGGAGGCTTTAATCGGTGTTTCCTCAACATTTATGTATTTAATTATGTGGAGCAATTATGTAGTTAAACTGATAGGCCCTCAGAGTGACTTTTCAGTCATTCCTCCTAAAGAATCCCAGTTTAGCCCTGCCCCGGGGTTTATTTTCTTCTCCTCTTTCACTCCCTGTCCTCTGCGTGGCTAACCTACTTCCCACTCAGCTCCTCAAAGCCAGCAGAAAACTATCCACCAACAATAACACAACCTTTTGCAAAACCATCACATTTAAATAACCTACACAGCATTCAAATCCAGTTGTACCAAAAGTGAATAATATCAAAATAATGACTTTTTTTTTATATTGAAGAGATTGAATCTTAAAAGAACAAGCACTGGTGGAAAACCCATTACTTAGGATTTTCCAGTTGACAAAATTTATCACAAACCATTCAGGAAAGCACTGCTTCAGTCCTCCACTTTTGGTATGGAAATTTCCTTTTTCTCTTATAACCAAACTTGATCATGGAATTCCTCCAAGGCCCCATTTTGGCTTATTTGCTATCTGTGAATGTTATATACTTCACTCATTTCATTCATTCATTGAACAAATAATAACTGAACATCTACCATGTGCCGTGCATTGTTTTGGTTCTAAGAATACACCAGTGAATAAAACAAACATGGAGCTTCCATTCCAACAGAGAGAGAAGGAAACAATAAACTATGCACACATTATCGGTAAGTGGACCATATAGTATATTAGGGCATGATGG
>PISW01011019.1:0-44151 GCA_004023785.1 Mungos mungo
AGAGCTTAAAACCTGCAGTGGGGGTTGGGGGAGATAAGGATGGATTAAAGGAAAACTGTCTGGATGGTAAAAGTTGATCTAAGCACAGCAGTGCCTAATTGTTGGTCTTTCCCAGATTCCAGCGGGAAAGGGAGAAAGGAAGGAAGTAGGAAGATAGTAAAGAGAAGACAGGGGACAATTAAAAATTAAAAATATTAAGGAAAAAAAACACTTAACTGTACTAAGCACAAGCACAGCGGCTCCCCAGCGCTGATGGGCGTGGCTTGGTGCAGGTGGGTAGGGTCCCAAGGGCTGCTCTCTGAGGCCCCACCTTGATGGATGCGAGAAGAATGGCAACGGGCACCCCAAGTCCCCCTCAGACCATGCGTTCCAGCCACTCTCTGGAGTCCAGCCTTCTTGTGCCTCAGGCGGATCTAATTGTTTCTGTTTTCCAAGTTCTGCCCGGTTTCTATGTTTCTAAGTCCTTGCCCGCACACTCAATATTGCCACCACAGTTAAAATCGTCCGCAGGTGGGCAGCTTTCTGGTGGGGGCGGATAGGGAGTTTGTGAAGTCAGAGTTCTCCCCTGGCTCCACCTGAAGTCAGTGCGCTGCCTGGTCTGACTGACCAGAGAGACTGACGGGTCTCTCTCTCAGCACTCAGCGGCCCTCAGTCCCGGGCTGAATCTCTCTGCAGGGGTTGCGCTGTGAGTGATTCAGTCTCTACTTCTCTTCCCCTGGTCTCTCTCCTGCCTTGCCCCGCTGTACCGGCTGTGAAGGTCCCTGCACCTCTGGATACCCAGCGTCCCGCGTGAGCGACTGTTGGGGAATCTGTGCACCTCTGGGCTCTCTCTCGGCTGCCCCGCACTGTGCCGATCCCCGCTGACCTGTCCGCCTCCAGTCTCCTGCCGCCCCGCCCGGGTAGGAGTGGTGCGCCTGGGGACAGGCGGGTTTCAGAGGGCCCAGCGCCCAGCCTCTGGGCGCCCGGCGCTTTGTCTCCAGAGCCGGCACTCCCTCCCCTAAAGCCTCCGGTCCCCGTTCGCACTCACTTACTCAGGTAACCGTGAGACTGCTGTCGATAAGGGGTCTGTTCGCACACCTCCTTTCTTGGAGATCAGAGAGCTGTGGCTTTTTAATTCTTCTCAGTTTGATAATGTGGGTGGACGGAGGTAATGGGCCTCCTTACTTCTCCGCCATCTTGCCGCTCCCCTCTACAAGACGTTTAAAACAAGGTCAACATGGATCCTTCACAAGTTGTTCCAAAAAATAGAAATGGAAGGAAGACTTCAGGACTGATTCTACAAAACACATACTACTTTGATTCCTAAGCCAGACAGAGACCCAACAAAAAGAGAACTACAGCCCAATATCCTTTATGAATACAGATGCAAAAACACTCAACAAGATACTAGCAAATTGAACTCAACAGCATATAAAAAGAATTATCCATTATGATCAAGTGGGATTAATTCCTGGGTTACAGGACTAGTTCAATATTCGCAAACCCATCAATGTGATAACTCACATTAACAAAAGAAAAGAAAACACCATATGATCCTGTTGATAGATGCAGAAAAAGCATTTGACAAAATGCAGCATCCTATTTTAATAAAAACCCTGGAGAAAGTCAGAATAGAAGGAACTTACTTACACATTATAAAAGTCATTTATGAAAAACCCACAGCCAATGTTATCCTCAATGGGGAAAAACTGAGAACTTTCCCCTGAAATCAGGGCATGACAGGGATATTTACACTGACCACTGTTGTTTAACATAGTGCTGAAAGTCCTCTTATCAACAATCAGACAAAAGAAAGAAATAAAAGGCATCAGAATTGGCAAAGAAGAAGTCAAACTTTCACTTTTCTCAGATGACATCATACTCTACATGGAAAACCCAACCGACTCCACCAGGAGCCTTCTTGGACTTATCCATGACTTCAGTAAAGTCACAGGCTATAAAATCAATATATAGAAATTGGTTGCATTCTTATACACCAAAAATGAAGCAACAGAAAGAGAATGAAGAAATGGATCCCATTCACAATTGCACAAAACACCGTCAAATTCCTAAGAATAATCCTAACCAAAGATGTAAAAGACCTGTATGATGAAAATTATTGAAGACTTATGAAGAAAATAGAAGAAGACACAAAGAAATGGAAAAACACTCTGAGCTCATGGATTGGAAGAATAATCATTGTGAAAATGTAATTATTACCCAAAGAAATTTACACATTCAATGCAGTCCCCATCAATGTTGCACCAGCATTTTCCTCAAAGCCAGAACAAACTATCTAAAAATTCATATGGAACCACAAAAACCTAGAATAGCCAAAGTAATATTGAAGAAGAAAACCAAAACGGGAGACATCACAATCCCAAACATTAACCTCTACTACAAAGCTGTCATTAACAAGACAGTACCATACTGGCACAAAAACAAACACATGGATCAATGGAATAGAATAGAGAACCCAGAACTGGACCCACAAATAGATGGCCAATTAATCTTTGACAAAACAGGAAAGAGTATCCAATGGAAAAAAGACAGCCTCTTAAAAAGGTGGTGTTGGGAGAGCTGGACAGCAACATGTATAAGAGTGAAAGCAGATCATTTTCTTACACCATTCACAAAAACAAACTAAAAAAGGATAAAGGACTTGAATGTGAGACAAGAAATAATAAAAACCCTAGAGGAGAAAGCAGGAAATGGGCTCCTTGGCCTCCGCCACAGAAATTTGCTTCTCGACTCATGCCCCAAAGGCAAGGGAATCAAGAACAAAAATGAACTGTTGGGACCTCAAAAGATAAAAAGCTTCTGCACTGCAAAGGAAACAAACAAACAAACAAAAACTTGATAGGCAACGGACAAATGGGAAAAGATAGTGGAAAATGGCATATCAGATAAATAGCTAGTATCCAAAATCTACAAGGAACTCACTAAACTCCATACCCGAAAAACGAATAGTCCAGTGAAGAAATGGGCAGAGGACCTGAAAAGACACTTCTTCAAAGAGGACATCCAGATGGTGAACAGGCACATGAAACGATGTTCACCATGACTCATCATCAAAGAAATACAAATCAAAACCACACTGTGATACCACCTCACACCAGTCAGAGTGGCTAAAATGAACAAATTAAGAGTCTATGGATGCTGGGTAGGATGTGGAGAAACGGGCACCCTCCTACACTGTTGGTGGGAATGTAAACTTGTGCAGACACTCTGGAAAACAGTTTAAGATTCCTCAAAATATTAACAATAGAACTCCCCATGACCCAGGAATAGCACTGTTGGGGATCTACTCAACAGACACAGAAGTGCTGGTGCATAGGGGCACATGCACCCCAATGTTCATAGCCGCACTTTCAACAATTGCCAAATCATGGAAAGAGCCTAAATGTCCATCAGTTGATGAATGGATCAAGAAGATGTGCTATTTATACATATAGTGGAATACTACATGGCAATGAGAAAGAATGACATTTGGCCATTTGTAGCAAAATGGATGAAACTAGAGGGAGTCATGCTAGGCAAAATAAGTCAGGCAGAGAAGGACACATACCATATGTTTTCATTCATAGGTCTAGCATGAGAAACCTAATAGTGGACCACGGGAATGGGAAATGGGAGGAAAAGTGTTGGGTAGAGGGTGTGAGGCAAATCATGAGAAACTTTTGAATGCTGAGAACAAACTGAGGGCTGAGGGGGAAGGGGGAAGTGGAAGGGGGTGATTGTCGTGGTGAGGGACACTGGGGGGAAGAGCACTGGGTGTTATATGAAAACCAACTTGGTAATAAACTATTTAAATAAAAAAGAAAAAAATGAAAATGAAAAGAAAATCACTAAAGAAATAATGGAGTTGAACAGTCCATTAGAACATATGGAATTAATAAATATATTTAAAACTCTGCATCCTGAAGCTAGGAAATACGCTTGCTTCTTGAGTGTACATAGCATTTTCTGCATGATAGATCACATACTGACTAATAAAATAGCCCTACATAAATACAAATTAATTGAGATCTTACCATGCACACTTTCAGATCACAATGCTATGAAACTTGAAATCAATCACAGGAAAAAATCTGGAAACCTCCAAAAACGTGTAGGTTAAAAACCACCCTAGTAAGGAATGATTGGGTCAATCAAAAAATTAGATAAGAAATTAAAGATATATGGAAACAAATGAAAACGAAAATATGACAATCCAATCTCTTTAGGATGCAACAAAGGCATTGCTAAGAGGAAACTACATTGCAAACCAGACCTATTTCAACATAATATAAAAAACAGAAATTCAAAATCTAACAGAACACCTAACGGAACTAGAAGGGGAGAAGCAAGAGAAACCCAGCCCAGCAGAAGAAAATAAATAATAAACGTCAGGGAATAAATAAACAATATAGAATCCAAGAAACAGTTGAACAGATCAATGAAACCTAGAGTTGGTTTTTTCTTTTTAAAAAATAAACAAAATTAATAAACCTCTAACCAGTCTTCTCAAAAAGAAAAGAAAGAACACTGAAATAGACAAAATCAGGAATGAAAAACAATCTATTATAACTGATCCCTCAGAAATACAAGCAATCATCAGAGATTACTATGAAAAATTATATGCCAACAAACTGGGCAACCTAGAAGAAATGGACAAATTCCTAAACACACATTCACTCTCAAAATTCAAATGGGAAGAGATAAAAAAATATGAACAGATCCATAACCAATGAAGAAATCAAATCAGTTTTCAAAAATCTGCCAAGGAACAAGAGCCCAGAGCCTGATGGCTTCCCAGAGGAATTGTACCAGACATTTAAAGCAGATTTAACACCCATTCTTCTAAAGTTATTACAAAAATGAAAATAGAGGGAAAACTTCTGAACTCGTTCTATGAAGCCAACATCACTTTGATTCATAAACCAGACAGAAACCCCACAAAAAAAGATAACTACAGCCCAGAATCCTTAATGAATACAGATGCAAAAGTACTCAACAAGATACAAACAAATCGAATTCAGCAGCACATCAAAAAAATTATTTATCATAAACAAGCGGGATTCATTCCTGGATTACAGGGCTGGATCAATATTCCCAAATCCCTCAATATGATACATCACACTAACAAAAGAGAAGATAAAAAACATATGATCCTGTCCATAGATGCAGAAAAAACATTTGACAAAATACAGCATCCACTCTTACAAAACAAACAAACAAACAAAAAAACCCCTAGAGAATGTCGGGATAGAAGAAGCTTACTTAACATTATAAAAGCCATTTATGAAAAACCCACAGCCAATATCATCTTCAATGCAGAAACCCAAGAGCTTTCCCTCTGAGATCAGCAACACGACAGGGATGTTCACTCTCACTACTGTTATTTAATATAGTGCTGAAATTCCAATTTTGTCGTTTCACAGATGACATGATACTCTACATGGAAAACCTGATCAACTCCACCAGAAGCCTTCTAGATCTGATCCATGAATTCAGCAACTTTGCAGGGTACAATATCAAAGTACAGAAATCAGTTGTATTTTTATACACCAATAATGAAGCAACAGAAAGAGAAATCAAGAAACTTATCTGATTCAAAATTGCAAGAAAAACCAGAAAATAACTAGGAATAAACCTAACCAAAGTTGTAAAAGACCTGTATGCTGAAAACTATAGAAAGCTTATAAAAGAATTTGAAGAAACACAAGACACAAAGAAATGAAAAAACATTCCATGCTCATGGATCAGAAAGATAAACATTGTTAAAATGTCATTATTATCCAAAGCAATCTACACATTCAATGCAATCCCCATCAAAACTGCACCAGCATTCTTCTCAATGCTAGAAGAAACTATCCTAAAATTTGTATAGAGCCACAAAAAAACTGAAATAGCCAAACTAATATTGAATTAGAAAATCAAAATGGGAGGCATCACAATCCCAGACTTTAGCCTCTACTAAAAAGATGTCCTCATCAAGACATTATAGTATTGGCACAAAAACAGACACATAGACCAATGGAATAAAAGAGAGAGCCCAGAAATGAACCCACAAGTGTATGGCCAATTAATCTTTGACAAAGCAGGAAAGTGTATCCAATGGGAAAAAGACAGCTTCTTTAAGAGGTGGTCTAGGATAACTGGACAGCAACATGCAGAAGAAAGAAACTAGACCACTTTCTTACACCACACACAAAAGTAACCTCAAAATGGATGAAGGACCTGAATGTGAGACAGGAAACAATCAAAACTTTAGAGGAGAAAGCAGGTAATAGCTTTCTTGACCTCAATCGCAGCAATTTCCTACTTGACTCATCTTCAAAGGCAAGGAAATCCAAAACAAACATGAAATATTAGGACCTCATCAGGATAAAAGGCTTCTGTATGGCAAAGGAAACAATAAAAAAAAACTAATAGGAAATCTACGGAATGGGAAAAGATACTTGCAAATGGAAAATCAGATAAAGGGCTAGCATCAAAAATCTACAAGAAACTCACCAAACTCCACACCTGAAAAACAAGTTATCCAGTGAAGAAATGGGCAGAAGACTTGAACAGACACTTCTTCAAAGACGACATCCAGATGGCCAAATGGCACATGAAATGATGCTCAGCATCATTCATCATCACGGAAATACAAATGAAAACCACACTGAGATATGACCTCACACTGATCAGAGTGGCTAAAATGAACAAATCAAGAGACTACAGATTCTGGCGAGGATGTGGAGAAAAGGGCACCCTCCTACACTGTTGGTGGGAATGTAAACTTGTACATTCGCTCTGGAAAACAATGTGGAGATTCCTCAGGAATCTATCAATAGAACTCCCCTACAACACAGCAATAGCACTGCTGGGTATCTACCCAAGAGTTACAGAAGTGCTGATGCATAGAAGCACATGTACATCAAAGTTTGTAGCTGCACTTTCAACAATAGCCAAATCATAGAACCTAAATGTTCATCACCTGATCAATGGGTCAAGAAGATGTGGTATATATACACAATCGAGTACTACATGGCAATAAGAAAAAATGAAATCTGGCCATTTGTAACAAGGTGATTAGACCTTGAGAGAGTTAGGCTAAGCGAAATAAGTCAGGCCGAGAAGGACAGATACCATGTTTTCACTCATAGGTCTAACAGGAGAAACCTAACAAGGGACCATGGGATGGGTAAAGATGGGAAAAGAATGTTAGGGAGAGGGAGGGAGGCAAATCATTAGAGACACTTAAATGCTGAAAACAAACTAAGCGCTGAAGAGGGAGGAGGAAAGGGGAAGGAGTGTGATTTTCATAGATGGGGGCAATTGTGGGGAAGAGCACTTGGTGTTATATGGAAACCAACTTGGCAGTAAACTATTAATTTAAAAAATGGATTAATGAACTAGAAAACAAAGTAATGGAAATTAATCAAGTTGAACAAAAGGGAGAAAAAAGTATTATGCACAGTGAAACTAGACATAGGGAATTCTGTGATTCCATCAAACATAATAACATTTGTATTATAGGAGTATCCATAGAAAAAGAAAAAATGTTTCTGAAGGCTTATTTGGGTAAATTATAGCTGAAAACTTCCTTAATTTAAGGATGGAAATATATGCCTAAATCAAGAAGGCACAGAGAACTCCCATCAAAATCAACAAAAGCAGGACAACACCAAGACATATATTGTAATTAAATTTGCAAAATACTGTGATAATGCAAAAAAATTAAAGAAACAGAACAAAAGGATGTCTTAACTTACAAGAAAAAACCCGTAAGTGTAACTGGAGATTTTTTTCTATAGAAACTTGGCAAACTAGAATGGAGTGGCATGATACATTCAAAGTGTTTAATGAGAAAAATCTGTAGCCAGGAATATTCTATTCAGTGAGGCTATCATTCAGAATAGAAGGAGAAAGAAAGAGTTTCCTAGACAAACAAAAACTAAAGGAATTTGTGACCACTACAGCAGCCTTCCCAGAAATATGAAAGGGAACTCTTTGAATGGGAAGGAGGTACCAAAAGTGATAAAGAGAAGATCAGAGAAAATCTCCAAAGCAAAGGGAAAGCAAATAATAAAATGGCACTAAATATATATTTATCAGTAATTACTTTGAATGTAAATGAACTAAATGCTCCAATAAAAATATGTTTTCAGAATGGATTAACAAAACAAGATTCAACTATATGCTGTTTATTCGGAGTCATTTTAGGACTAAAGATACCTGCATATTGAAAATGAGGGGAT
Source organism: Mungos mungo (assembly GCA_004023785.1). Taxonomy (NCBI): domain Eukaryota; kingdom Metazoa; phylum Chordata; class Mammalia; order Carnivora; family Herpestidae; genus Mungos; species Mungos mungo. The sequence goes on from PISW01011019.1 coordinate 8,211, forward strand.
GGAGAAACATTTATTAGGTGAATGCATGTCAAAAGAAAGCCAGAGTAGTAATACTTATATGGGACAAACTGACTTTAAATGACTAGTTAGTTATTTTTAAGAGAGTGTGTTAGCAGGGGAGGGACAGAGTGAGATGAGAGAGAATCCTAGTTGGGGTCTCAGTGTAGAGCCTACACTTGATCTTAGCCAAAAGGCCGAGAAGCAATCAGTGTAGAGCCTAATGTGAGATTTGACTGGAGTTGAAATCAAAAGTTAGACAATCAAATGAATCACCCAGGCACCTCTAGGATAAACTGACTTGAAAACAAAGACTGTAACAAGAGACAAAGAAGGGCACTATATAATCATTAAAGGGACAATCCAAGAAGGTAGCACAATTGTTAATAGTTATGCTCCCAACACAGTAGCACCCAAGTATATCAAATAATTAGTAACAAACATAAAACAACTAATTTATAATAATACAATAATAGAAGACTTTAACACCCCACTTACATCAATGGACAGATCAATTAGGCAGAAAATGAAGAAAACAATGGATTTCAATGACACACTAAACCAGATGGACTTAACAGATATGTTCAGAATATTCCATACTAAATCAGCAGAATACACATTCTTCTCAAATGCACATGGAATAGTCTCCAGAATAGATCACGTACTAAGTCACATAACAAGCCTTAACAAATACAAAGAGATTGAAGTCATACCATGCAACTTATCTGACCACAATTCTATGAAACTAGAAGTGATTCACAAGAAAAAAAAAACCTGGAAAGAGCAGACATACAGGGAGGTTAAACAACATGCTATTAAAGAATGAACGAGTAAGCCTGTAAAACAAATATATTTTTTAAAAATACATGGAGACAAATGAAAATGAAAACACAAGGTCTAAATCCTTTGGGATACAGCAAACACGGTCTGAAGAGGGAAGAATATAATAATACAAGCCTACATCAAGAAGCAAGAAATCTCTTAAATAAACAACCTAACCATACACCTAAAGGATCTAGAAAAATAACAACAACAACAACAACAACAACAAAGCCCAAACCCAGCAGAAGGAAAAAAAAATTAATTGTTAGAGGAGAAGTAAATAATATAGAAGCCAAAACCACTATAAAACAGATCAATGAAACCAGGAGCTGATTCTTTGAAAAAAAAATGAATAATATTGATTATCCTCTCACCTGAATTATCAAAAGGGGAAAGGGGAAATATCTATTGTGTTTTTATGACTACAGCTTTGTAGTATATCTTGAAATCTGGAATTGTGTTACCTCCAGCTTTATTCTTCTTTCCCACATTGCTTTGACTACTTGGGGCCTTTTGTGGTTCCATGCAGATTTTAATATTATTTGTCCCAGTTCATGACAGTTATTTATGTAATAAAAATGTTTTGAAATTTAAAAAGAGATAAAATGAGAATGCTTATGCTTCTTATTTTCTCTGTTCTACTAGCTCTCTGTTTGGCATCTGCTTACTTTCCTTTCTGAAGCAAACGGGTTGATGTCAAGGTTAAAAACCAACTTTCTAAGGTGATTTTTTTTACACCACTGATATTTCATGGCTAAAGTGATTGTTGGTAGCTCAGTGTTTTTGTGTAAAGTGGGTCAATTGGAATTCTATTTTTTAAACAGAAATGCTTTATTTTCAAAGAAAGAAATGTTTCTTAAGTTTCTTTTATTAATTTTGAGAGAGAGAGAACACAAGAAGGGCAGAGAGGCAGGGAGAGAGAGAATCACAAGCCAGCTCTGTATTGTCAGCATGGAGCCCGGATATAGGGTTCAAACTCATGAACCATGAGATCAGGGTCTGAGCCAAAATCAAGAGTCAGATACTTAACCGACGGAGCCACTCAGGCGCCCCAGGAAATGCTTTGTGTTAAATGAGATATTTCCTAATTTTTCTCCAATCGATATTTGTAATGTTCTTTATAAAGAAGAGACATTTATCATGATCCATTATAGAAAGTCATAGTTTGGACCATGTCATGTAAAGAGAAAAGGGAAACAAATGTAGGAAAAAAACTCCACTTACTATAGACAATCATTAAATTAAGACTATTGAATATATTTATTTCTTGAATACAGCTATGAAGAATATCAGTTGTGGATAATTTAGGACAAGAGAAATTGGTGTAATTACACAAACTTTCATGGACATCTTCAATCTTGCATATGTTAAAATGGAATGGAACTTGAATTCTACATTTGTTTGTTATGATTTCTGATGATTTATCAATGAATAAATGAATGATGATTATCGCAGTAAGGAAATACATAAAATTAACAAAATTGGAATATACATATCTATTATTCAAAGTTAATATTAACTCCAGTCTCCCATTTAAAACTGTGTAAGAAGATAAATTATCACAGTAAAAGTTTTGGGAACTAAATCATGTTAGAGTATATTTTACGTATAAGTGAGATTATTTTATAGGAACCTAATAAAATATCCTATTGGGTAGAAATGTTTCTCTCCCCCCCCCCATTGATAACAATCGTCATATTAGTTCTAGATGTAAAATCCAAATGTATTTTTCTGGTTTTGAAATTCTGTTTAAACTTGTGAGTCTTTTGTCTTTACCTATGCTGTCATAGATGTGATGTTTTTCACTTTCCATCTAGCTTTTATTTTACTTTTTAATGTTTATTTATTTTTAATAGTTCATTACCAAGTTGGTTTAGATATAAAACCCAGTGCTCTTCCCCACAAGTGCGCCCTCTCCATGACAATAATGCCCCTTCCACTTGCCACATCCCTCTTCAGCTGTCAGTTTGTTCTTAGGATTCAAAGGTCTCTCATGATTTGCCACACTCCCTCTCCCCAACTCTTTTACCCCCCTTTCCTTTTCCCATGGTTCCCTGTTAGGTTTCTCCTGTTAGACCTGTGAATGACAACATATGGTATCTGTCCTTCTCTGCCTGACTTATTTCACTTGGCATGACTCACTCTAGATCCATCCACATTGCTACAAATGTCCAAATGTCATTCTTTCTCATTGGCATGTAGTATTCCAGTGTGTGTGTGTGTATGTGTGTGTGTGTATATATATATATATATATATATATATATATATATATATATATATACCACATCTTCTTGATCGATTGATCAGGTGATGGACATTTAGGCTCTTTCCATGATTTGGCTGTTGTTGAAAGTGTCGCTATGAACATTGGGGTACATGTGCCCCTATGCATCAGCACTTCTGTAACCATTGGGTAGATCCCCAGCAGTGCTATTGCTGGGCGATAGGGGAGTTCTAGTGATAGTTTTTTGAGGAACCTCCACACTGTGTTCCAGAGCCGTTGTATCAGTTTATATTCTCACCAACAGTATAGGAGGGTGCCCATTTCTCCACATCCTCACCAGCATCTATAGTCTCCTGATTTGTTCCTTTTAGCCATTCTGACTGGTGTGAGGTGGTATCTCAGTGTGGTTTTGATTTGTATTTCCCTGATGATGAGTGATGCTGAGCATAGTTCCATGTGCCTGTTGGCCATCTGGATGTCCTCTTTGGAGAAGTTTCTATTTATATCTTCTGCCCATTTCTTCACTGGATTATTCGTTTTTCGGGTATGGATTTTAATGAGTTCCTTGTGGAATTTGGATACTAGCCCTTTATCTGAAATGCCATTTGCAACTACCTTTTCCCATTCTGTCGGTTGCCTGTTAGTTTTTTATTTTATTGTTTCCTTTGCAGTGCAGAAGCTTTTAATCTTGATAGGTCCCAATAGTTCATGTTTGTTTTTGATTCCCTTGCCTTTAAAGATGAGTTGAGTAGGAAATTGCTGCGATTGAGGTCAAGGAGGCTGTTTCCTGCTTTCTCGTCTGGGTTTTGATGGTTTCCTGTCTCACATTCAGGTCCTTCATCCATTTTAAATTTATTTTTGTGAATGATAGAAGAAAGTGGTCTAGTTTAATTCTTCTGCATGTTGCTTTGAAGCTCTCCCAGCACCACCTGCTAAATAGGCTGTCTTCCTTCCATTGGATACTCTTTTCTGCTTTGTCAAAGATTAATTGGTTGTATATTTGTGGGCCCAGTTCTGGGTTCTCTATTCTATTCCATTAGTCTATGTGTCTGTTTTTATACCAATACCATACTGTCTTGATGATAACAGCTTTGTAGTAAAGGCTAAAGTCTGTCTGGGATTGTGTGTTCCCTGTTTTGGTTTTCTTCTTCAAAATTACTTTGGCTATAGGTTGTGTGTGTGTGTGTGTGTGTGTGTGTGTGTGTGTGTGGTTCCATATGAATTGTAAGATAATTTGTTCTAGCATTGAGAAGAATGTTGGTGCAATTTTGATTGGTATTGCATTGAATGTGTAAATTGCTTCAGGTAATAGTGACATTTTAACAATGTTTATTCTTCTGATCCCTGAGCATGGAATGTTTTTCCATTTCTTTGTTTCTTCATCAATTTCTTTCATAAGTCTTTATAGTTTTCAGCATACATGTCTTTTACATCTTTGGTTAGGTTTATTCCTGGGTATTTTATGGGTTTTCGTGAAATTTTGAATGGGATCAGTTTCTTGATTTCTCTTTCTGTTGCTTCATTTTTGGTGTATAAGAATGAAAAAGATTTCTGTACATTGATTTTGTAGCCTGCGACTTTACTGAATTCATGGATCACATCTATAAAGCTTCTGGTTGAGTCAATAGGGTATTCCATGTAGAGTATCATGTCACCTGTGAAAAGTGAAAGTTTGACTTCATCTTTGCCAGTTCAGATGTGTTTTATTGCCTTTCGTTGTCTGATTGTTGATGCTAGGACTTCCAGAACTCTGTTAAACATCAGTGGTGAAATTGGACATCCCTGTCGTGTTCCTGATCTCACAGGGAAAGTTCTAAGTTTTTCCCCATTGAGGTTGATATTATCAGTGGGCCTTTCATAAATTTCTTTAGTAATATTTAAGTAAGTTCCCTCTATCCTGACTTTCTTGAGGTTTCTTTTTATTAAGAAGCAGTGTTGTATTTTGTCAAATGCTTTTTCTGCATCTATCGACCAGATCATAGAGTTTTTATCTTTTCTTTTCTTAATGTGATGTATCACATTGATGGTTTGTGAATATTGGACCAGTCCTGTAGCCCAGGAATGAATCCCACTTGTTCATGATGGATAATTCTTTTTACGTAATGCTGAATTCGATTTGCCTGTATCTTGTTGAGTATTTTTTGCATCCATGTTCATTAAGGATATTGGCATGTAGTTTTATATATTTGCTGGGACTCTGTATTGTTTAAGAATCAAAGTGACATTTGCTTCATAGAATGAGTCCAGAAATCATTCTTCCATTTCTATTTTTTGGAATAACTTGAGAAGGATGGTTGTGAACTGTGCTTTAAATGTCTGGTAGAATGCCCCTTGGAATCCATCTGGCCTTGGGCTTTTATTCGTTGGGAGAAAGATTCCATCTCTACCTATGGAGTTTTCTTTGGGCTGGGTGCTCCAGTCCCAGAAATTCCCTCTAGGATACCATGCAGGGGATGAATTCAGCACCAGGAAGAATCGATCCCCTGCTTCATTCCCTGCTAAGAAGTTCCCTGGGTCCCAGAATTTCCCTCCACATAGATGGTATGCAAGGGACACAGTCGCCATCAGGAGGATCCATTCCCCTGCCTGGTGTAATGCTCAGCACCCTTCTAGGAAGTGCCCTGGTTTGTGGGATTACATTTCGGGCAATATCATTAATGCACAGGGAATAAGAGCCTGAAACACAGCTTGGTGTGGGACATAGAACACAGCCTACCTTGGCTTAACCCATGGCACAGTGAGATTGGACCGAAAGGAGTGATTTGGTACACCTGATTCTAGAAGGGACTAAGGGATCACCATTTTTCTCCCCACAACTACAAAAGCAGGCTTCAGGGAGCTTCCCATGGGACCCACAGTGGAGTAGAAATCTGCTTACACCAAACCAGCTGGGTAGCTGCTTCTTTACTGGAGCCCGGAAAGATGCTGAAGAAACAGACAGCCCCTCTCCAAAAACCACACAGATGCATTGCCATGATTAACTCTAGATCAATTCTAGGTAATCAGATATATTCTCCCTTATCTCGTTCTTATTTCTCCCCTCCTCTGGACTGGGTATTCAGGTTATAGGTTTGCTTAAACAAGCATATTTAATCCATTGTCTTGATGCATGTTCTACACCTCCTTTCTAACCTTCCTTTCCCTCTCTCTGAAATAATCAGACTATAGAGTTTCTCAGGGTAATATTAAATTTGTTTTTTTTTCCTCCAAACTTCCTGTCATATTCTCCTTTTTCTCTCTCTGAATTAAGCCTTTCAGTCTCACTGCATGGTAAATTTTCAATTTCTTTTTCTCCATATCCCTGTCATTTCTATTTGTATATGCTCTTCCATCAGCACTGCTTCCAAACTGCTTTTGATTCGTAACTGAGATTTCTGGATTTATTATTTCAGACTGTCCTTTGTCTTTTCTTGTTTTTATTATGTGTGTTTCTTCCCAATTACTTGTTTTCTATGTTTGTGTGTTTGTGTGGTTTTGTTCCCTATTTCTTTGTCTGTCTGTTTTCTTGTCCAGGGCTATCTCAAGAAACAAACCAAAGTACACATGTGGAGAGTCCCAAATATCACTACAGGTAGGGAAATAAAATAACCAAAGTCACAATAAGAGAGACCAAGTGACGCCGTTAGAAGAACACTTCCTGAATGGACAGGCCCTGGAAAATCTATGAGCTTCCTTTAATATAACAATACTCGCAGCAGCAGAGTGCATAAAAAGCTTTTGAAACTTACAGGAGACAGGAAACTAGCCAAAATTATGAAATGGAATAATTCTCCTCAAAAGAAATTCCAGGAAGAAGTGACAGCTAAAAAATCGTCAAAACAGATAAGCAACATAACTGACAAGAATTTAGAGAATTAGCAATAAAATTAATCAATGGGCTTGAAAAAGACATAGAATACAGCAGAGACATCATTGCTACAAACATTATGGATCTTAAAAATAGTTATGATAAATTAAAAAATGCTATAAATAAGTTGCATAATAAAATGGAGGCAGCCACTGGACAGATAGAAGACGCAGAGAGGAGAATAGGTTAACTAGAAGATACAATTATAGAAAAAGAGGAAGCCAAAAAAAAAAAAGAGAGAGAGACAAATGGATGAAGGATCAAGAGAGGAGAATTTGAGAGCTGAGTGAAGCAATCAAACAGGACAATATCCTTATCACTGGAATTCCAGAAGAAGAAGAAAAGAGAGAGAAAGGGACATAAGGAGTACTTGAACAAATTATAGCTGAGAACTTGCCCGATCTGGTGAGGAAAACAAACATTGAAATCCAAGTGGCACAGAGAACTCCACTCAGATGTAATTGAATCGAACTTCTGAATGACATATCATAGTGAAACTGGCAAAATATAAGGATAAAGAGAGAATACTGAAAGCAGTTAGGGATAAAAGGGCCCTACCATACAGAGGGAGACACATCAGGGTGGTTGCAGACCTATCAACTGAAACTTGGCAGACCAGAATGGTATGGCAGGAAATTTTCAATGTGATGAACAAGAAACATATGCAGCCAAGAATCCTTTATCCAACAAGTCTGTCATTCAGAATAAAAGGAGAGAAAAAGGGTTTCCCAAATAAACAAAAATTGAGGAAATTCATCACCACTTAACCAGCCCTACAAGAAATCCTAAGAGAAACTCTATAAGGGAAATGTTGCAATGAGAACAAAGTACCAGGTACACCACTACAAGCATGAATCCTACAGAGAACACAATGAATCTAAACCCATATTTTTCAATAATAACACTGCACCTAAATGGAGTAAGAGGCACCAATTAAAAGACATAGGGTAGCAGAATGGATAAAAAAAAAAAAAACTCCAAGATCCTTCTATTTGTTGCCTACAAGAGACTCATTTTGGACCTGAGGACACCTTCAGATAGAAAGTGACGTGATGGAGAAATATCTATCATGCTACTAGAAGTCAGAAGAAAGCTGGTGTAGCCATACTTATTATGGACAAACTGGAATTTAAAGTTAGGTTATTAACAAGAGATGAAGAAAAGAATTATATAGTAACTACAGAGTCTATCCATCAGGAAGAGCTAACACTTATAAATGTCTATTCACCAAATTTGGAAGCACCCAAATACATAAAACAATTAATCACAAACATAAGCAATCTTATTGATAAGAATGTGCTAATTGCAAGAGACATTACTGCTCCACGTATAGCAATAGAAAGATCAACTAGACAGAAAATGACTAAGGAAACAATGGACATGAATAACACATTGAACCAGATGGATTTGACAGATATATTTAGAACTCTATATCCTGAGGCTATGGATTTGACTTTCCTCTCGAGTGCACATGGTACATTCTACAAGATAGACTTCATAGTGGGTCATAAAGCAGCCCTCATTAAATGAAAAAAGAATTGAGATCATTACATGCACACTTTGAGGTCACAATGCTATGAAACTTGATCTACCATGGGAAAAATTTAGAAAACCTCCAAAAACACAGAAGTTAAAGAACACCCTACTAAAAACAAATAGGCCAGAATCACCTCGCTTCGGGTCCTCACTAGGCATTGTATCAACTCACATCCACTCAATATGGCATGATGACAGTCCCCTAAGAGTGGTGGCATATGGGAAGACACTGGTCTGGGAGTCAGGAAGCCTCTGGTCCTGCCTGCATCTTCCCCTAACCTGTGAGTCGTCTTGGACATTGTATTTTAAAGAAAGTGTTTTTTTCTGATGAAGGCTTAATTTTTAAATAAGAGCTACCTCAAAAAACAGTCCTAAGCACACATAGTGGAAAGTCTCAAATATCACTGAGTAAGGAAATATATTAATTACAAGCACAGCAAGAGAAACTGAAAGACACCATTAAAAGAACATCTCCTGAAACGTCAGGCCCTGGACAGTCAAAGAGCCTCCTTTAATAAAGCCATACTAACAGGTGCACAGTGCAGAAAAACTTTTAAAATTGATAAGAGACAGAAAGCTAGCCAAAGTGACGAAATGAAAGAATTCTCCTCTAAAGAAACAAAGCATAGAAGCTGTCAGAGAAGATATTGATACAAAGACTAGGAACCTTCAAATAGCTATGACAAGTTATAAAAGGCTATAAATGAGGTGAATAATAAGATGGAGGCTGCCAATGCACGGATTGAAGAAGCAGAGAGAATGGGTGAAGTAGAAGACACAGTTATAGCAAAGGAAGAAGCTGAGAAGAAGAGAGAAAAATTGATGCAGGAGCACAAAAGGAGAATCAGAGACCTGAGTGATTCAATAAAACGGAACAATATCTGTATCATAGGAGTTCCTGTACAGGAAGAAAGAGAAAAAGATCCCAAAGGGGTGATGGACCAAATTATACATGAAAATTTCCCCAATCTAAGGAAAAAGAAAGATATTGAAATTCAAGAGACATACCAAACACCCCCAAGACATAACGTAAACTGACCTTCAGCATGACATATCATACCGAAACTGGCAAAATATAAAGACAAAGAGAGCATTCTGAAAGGAGCGAGGATAAAAGGATCATAACATACAAAGGGAAACCTATCAGAGTGGTTACAGACCTATCCACTGAAACTTGGCTGGCCAGAAAGGAATAGCATAAGATTTTCAATGTGATGAACAGGAAGAATATGCAGTCAAGAATTCTTTACCCAGTGAGCCTGTCATTCAAAATAGAAGGAGAGATAAAGGTTTTCCCAAATAAATAAAAGTTGAGAGATATCATCACCACCAAACCAGCCCTACAAGAAATCCTAAGAGGGATTCTATTAAGGAAATGTCACAAAGAATACAAGAAACCAGAAACATCACTGCTAACATGTACTCTACAGGGAACATGATGAATCTAAACCCAATTTTTTCAATAATACCAGTGAATGTAAATGGAATGAATTCTCTAGTTAAATGACACAGGGTTACAGAATGGATCAAAACCCAAAATCCATCTATTTGCTGTCTACAAGAAACTCACCTTAGACCTGAAGACACATCCAAATTGAAAGTAAGGGGATGGAGAAACATCTATCATGCAATTGGACACCAAAAGAAAGCCAGAGTAGCCATACTTATATAGGACAAACTGGACTTTAAAGTAAGGGCAGTAACAAAAGATGAAGAAGGATATTACTTAATAATTACAAGGTCTCCACATCAGGAAGAGCTAACAATTATAAACATCTATGTGCCGAATTTGGGAGCTCCCAAATACATAAAACAAGTAATCACAAACAGAAGCAATCATTGATAAAAATGTGCTAATTGCAGGGAACTATAATACCCCATTTACAACAATCAATAGGTCACCAGACAAAAAATCACTAAAGAAACAATGGACCTGAATTGCACACTGGAACAGATCGAATTAATAGATATATTTAGAAATCTGCATCCTGAATCTAGAAATTTACTTTCTTCTCAATGGCACATGGCACATTCTCCAAGATTGATCACATACTGGGTCATAAAGCAGCCCTTCATAAATACAAAAGAATTGAGATCATCCCATGCACACTTTCAGATCACAAAGCTATGAAACTTGAAATCAACCAAAGGAAGAAGGTTGGAAAACCTCCAAAAATGTGGAGGTTAAAAACTACCCTACTGAAGAATGATTAGGTGAATCAAGCAATTAGAAAGGAAATTAAAAAATATATGGAAACAAATGAAAATGAAAATACAACAATCCAAATTCTCTGGGATGAAGCAAAGTCAGTCCTAAGAGGAAAGTTCATTGCAATCCAGGCCTATATCAACAAATTAGAAAAAGCACAAACTCAAAACCTAACAGAGCACCTACGGAAACTAGAAAGGGATCAGTAAGAGCACCCTAAAGCCAACAAAGAAGAGCAATAATAAAGATCAGAGCAGAATTAAACAAGATAGAATCCACAAAAACAACTGAAGAGATCAACGAATTCAAGAGATGGTTTTTTGAAAAAAATAAACAAAATTGATAAACCTCTAGCCAGACTCCTGAGAAAGAAAAGAGAGAACATTCAAACAGACAAAATCATGAAAGGAAATGGATCTATTACCATAGATCCCTCAGAAATACAAGCAATCATCAGAGATTACTATGAAAAATTATATGCCAACAAACTGGACAATCTAGAAGAAATGGACAAATTCCTAAATGCACATCCACTCCCAAATATTAAACAGGAAGCAATAGAAAATCGGAACAGACCATAACCAGTGAAGAAATTGAATCAGTTATCAAAAATCTCCCAAGGAATAAAACCCCAGGGCTGGATGGATTCCCAGGGGAATCCTACCAGACATTTAAAGCTGAGGTAACACTGATCCTTCTCAACTTATTCCAAAAAATAGAAATGGAAGGAAGACTTCTGGACTCATTCTATGAAGCAAATATCACTTTGATTCTTAAGCCAGACAGAGACGCAACAAAAAAGAACTACAGGCCAATATCCTTAATAAATACGGATGCAAAAAATACTCAACAAGATACTAGCAAATCAAACTCAACAGCATATAAATGTACTATCCATTATGATCAAGTGGGATTCATTCTTGGGTTACAGGGCTGTTTCAACATTCGCAAATCCATCAATATGATACATGACATTAACAAAAGAAAAGAAAAAAAACCCATATGATCCTGTCTATAGATGCAGAAAAAGCATTTGACAAAGTACAACATCCCTTCTTAAAAAAAAAAAAACTCTCAAGAAAGTCGGGATAGAAGGATCTTACATAAACTTCATAAGAGCCATTTATGAAAAGCCCACAGCTAATGTTATTCTTAATGGGGAAAAACTGAGAGCTTTCCCCCTGAAACCAGGGACACGAAAGGGATGTTCACTCTCACCACTGTTGTTTAGCACACTGTTGGAAGTCCTAGCATCAGCAATCAGACAACAAAAGGAAATAAAAGGCATCAGAATTGGCAAAGAAGAAGTCAAACTTTCACTTTTCACAGACGACATGAGACTCTACATGGAAAACCCAATCGACCCTACCGGAAGCCTTCTAGAACTGATCAATGAATTAAGTAATGTTGTGGGGTACAAAATCAATGTTCAGAAATTGGTAGCATTCTTATACACCAAAAATGAAAAAACTGAAAGAGAAATTAAAAAAAACTAATAACATTCACAATTGCACAAAAAAAAATACCTAGGAATAAGTCTAACCAAAGATGTAAAAGACCTGTATGCTGAAAACTATAGAAGCCTTATGAAGAAAATTGAAGAAGAAACAAAGAAATGGAAAAGCATTCCATGCTCATGAATTGGAAGAATAAATATTGTGAAAATGTCCTTATTACCCAAAGCAATTTACACATTCAATGCAATTCCCATCAAAGTTGCACTAGCATTCTTCTTACAGCTAGAACAAACTATCTTAAAATTCATATGGAACCACAAAAGACCCTGAATAACCAAAGTAACATTGAAGAAGAAAACCAAAAGGGGAGGCATCACAATCCCAGACTTTAGCCTCTACTACAAAGCTGTCATCCTCAAGACAGTATGGTATTAGCACAAAAACTGACACATGGACCAATGGCGTAGAATAGAGAGCCCAGAAATGGACCCACAAGTGTATGGCCAATTAATCTTTGACAAAGCAGGAAAGAGTATCCAATGGAAAAAAGACAGCCTCTTCAACAGGTGTTGTTGGGAGACCTGGACAGCAACATGTATAAGAATGAAACCAGACCATTTTTATTACACCATTCACAAAATTAAACTCTTAATGAATAAAGGACCTTAATGTGAGACAGGAAATTATCAAAACCCTAGAGGAGAAAACAGGAAGCAGCCTCCTTGACCTCAATCAGAGAAATTTCCTCCTCAACACATCCCCAAAGGCAGGGGAATCATGAACAAAAATGAACTATTGGGACTTCATCAAGATAAAGAGCTTCTGCACTGCAAAGGAAAGAATAAGAAAAACCTAATAGGCAACTGACAGAATGGGAATTGATAGTGGCAAATGGCATATCAGATAAAGGGGTAGTATCCAAAATCTACAAGGAACTCACTAATCTCCATAATCAAAAACATATAATCCAGTGAAGAAATGGGCAGAAGACCTGAACAGATACTTCTGCAAAGAGGACATCCAGATGGCCAACAGACACATGAAACGATGCTCAGCATCACTCATCATCAGGGAAATTCACATCAAAACCGCTCTAAGATACCACCTCACACTGGTCAGAGTGGTTAAAACGAACAAATCAAGAGACTCTAAACGCTGGTGATGGTGTGGAGAGACGGGCACCCTCCTACCCTGTTGGTGGGAATACAAACTGGTGCAGCTGCTCTGGAAAACATTATGGAGGTTCCTCAAAAAACTACCAGTAAAACTCCCCTATGACCCAGCAATAGCACTGCTAGGGATTTGCCCAAAGGATTCAGAAATGTTGATGCATAGGAGCACATGCACCCCAATGTTTATAGCAGCACTTTCTACAATAGCCAAATCATGGACAGAGCCTAAATGCCCATCACCTGATGAACTGATCAAGAAGATGTGGTGTATCTATACAATGGAGTACTACATGACAATGAGAAAGAATGAAATGTGGCCATTTGGAGCAAAGTGGATGGACCACCAGGGTGTCCTGCTAAGCGAGATAAGTCAGGCAGAGAAGGAGATACCATATGTTTGCATTTATGGGTCTAACAGAAGAACACGAGAAACCTAATGGAGAACCATGGGGAGGGGAAGGGGGAAAGAGCATTGGGGAGAGAGAGGGACGCAAAACCTGAGAGACTATTGAATACTGAAAACAAACCTAGGGTTGAAGGGGGAGGGGGATAGGGAAGTGAGGTTGTGGTAATGGAGGAGGGCACTTGTAGGGAAGAGCACTGTGTGTTATATGGAAACCAATTAGACAATAAACTATTTAAAAATAAAATAAATATAAACATAGAAAAATGAATAAAAATTTAAAATCCATAAATAAAAATTTGAATACTGGCTTGTGTGTGTTTGCACTCATAGACCTAACAGGAGAAACCTAACCGAGGGCCATAAGAAGTGGAAGGGGGAAAGAGAGTTGGGGAGAACGAAGGACACAAATCATGAGAGACTATTGAATACTGAAAATGAACTGAGGGCTGAAGGGGGAGGTGGAGGGGGGAAGGAGGTGATGGTCATGATGGGGGGAACTTGTTGGGAGAAGCACTGGGTGTTATGTAGAAACCAATTTGACAACAAACTATTATAAAAAGAAACAAATAGGCCAACCAAGCAATTAAAGAAGAAATTAAAAAAATAAATGTAAAGATATGAAAATGAAAGTACAATAATCCAAAGTATTTAGGATGCAGAAAAGGCAGTTCTAAGAGGAAGTACATAGCAATCCAGGCCTATGTCAAGAAACTAGAAAAAGCACAAGTACAAAATCTTACAGCACACCTAAAGGAATGAGAAGCAGAGCAGCAAGTACACTCCAAACACAGCAGAAGAAGATAAATAATAAAGATTAAGGCAGAAATAAACAAGATAGAATTTTTAAAAAGTGGAATAGATCAATGAAACCAAGCGTTGTTTTTTTTTTAAATAAACAAAATTGAAAAACCTCTAACCAGGCTTCTAAAAAATAAAAGAGAGAGCACCCAAAGAGACAAAATCACGAATATAAATTGGTTTATTACAAACAATCTCTCATAAATACAAGCAATTATCAGGAAATTCTATGAAAAATTATATGCCAACAAACTGGACAACCTAGAAGAAATGGACAAAATCTCAAATGCACACACACTTCCAAAATTTAAACAGGAAGAATAAGAAAATCTGAACAGACCCATAACTAGTGAAGACATTGAACCAGTTATCAAAAATCTTCCCAAAACAAAGAGCCCTGGGCCAGATGGTTTCCCTGGGAAATTCTTCTAGACATTGAAATCAGAGTTATTATCCATTCTTCTCAAGCTGTTCCAAAAAATAGAAATGGTGGGAAAACTTCTGGATTTATTCTACGAAGCCCACATGACATTGATCCCCAAACCAAACAGAGACCCAGCAAAAATAGAGAAATATTAGTCAAGATCCTTGATGAATATGGATGCAAAAATACTCAACAAGATACTAGCAAATCGAATTCAACAGCATATAAAAATAATTATAAACTGCAATCAGGTGGGATTCATTCCTGGGTTACAAGACAAGTTCAGTTTTCACAAATAAACAAGTGTAGCACACCACATTAAACAAAAACTATATAAAGACCTTATGATCCTGTCAACAGATACAGAGAAAAATATTTGAAAAAATACAGGGTCCTTTCTTTAGAAAAGCCCTTTGAGAACCTTGGGATAGAAGTAACTTGATTAAACATCATAAAGGCCATGTAGGGAAAACCCACAGCTAATATCATCTTCAATGGGGAAAAGACTGAGAACTTCCCCCCTGAGATCAGGAACACAACAATGATATCCAGTCACACTACTGTTTTTTTTAAATTTTTATTTATTTTTGAGAGAGAGTGAGACAGATGTGAGTAGGGGAGGAGCAGAGAGAGAGGGAGGCACAGAATTCAAAGCAGGCTCCAGGCTCTGAGCCATCAGTACAAAGCTTGATGTGGGGCTCAAACGCACGAACCATGAGATCATGACCTGAGCTGAAGTCAGATGCTTAACTTTCTGAGCCACCCAGGCACCCCATCACCACTGGTATTTAACATAGTCCTGGAAGTCCTAGCATCAGCAATCAGACAACAAAAGGAAATAAAAGGCATCAAAATGGGCAAAACTGAAGTCAAACTTTCACTTTTCACATATGACATGATACTCTATGTGAAAACCTGAAAGACTCTACCAAAAGTCTGCTAGACCTGATCCATGAATTCAGCAAAGTTGCTGGGTAAAAAATCAACGTACAGCATTCAATTGCATTTTTCCACCCCAATAATCAAGCAACAGAAAGAGAAATCAAGAAACTGATCCCATTCACGATTGCATGAAAAATCATTAAATACCTAGGAATAAATCTAACCAAAGATGTAACAGATCTGCATGCTGAAGACTATAGAAAACTTATGAAGGAAATTGAAGAAGACACAAAGAAATGTAAAAACCTTCCATGCCCATGGATCAGAAGTATAAACGTTGTTAAAATGTCATTATTACCCAAAGCAATCTACACATTTAATGCAATCCCCATCAAAATTGAACCAGCATTCTTCTCAAAGCTACAACAAACTATCCTAAAATTCGTATGTAACCACAAAAAAACCCAAAGAACCAATGTAATATTGAAGAAGAAAAACAAAACAGGAGGCATCAAAATCCCAGATTTTACCCTCTACTACAAAGCTGTAATTATTAAGACAGTCTGATATTGGCACAAAAATAGAGACATAGAATAATGGAATAGAATAGAGAACCCAGAGTTTGACCCACAAATGGATGACCAACTAATCTTTGACAAAGAAAGAAAGAGTATCCAATGGAAAAAAGACAGCCTCTTTTCCTGATGGTGCTGAAAAAACTGGACAGCAACATGCAGAAGAATGAAGCTAGACCACTTTCTTACACCATACACAAAAATACACTCAAAATAACTGAAGGACCTGAGTATGAGACAGGAAAGCATAAAAACCCTAGAGGATAATGTAGGAAACAACCTCCTTGACCTCAACCGCAGCAATTACTTACTCAACACATCTCCAAAGGCAAGGGAATGAAGAGCAAAAGTGCATTAGTAAGACCTCATCAAGATTAAAAGTTTCTGCATGGCAAAGGAAACAATCAATAAAACTAATAGGCAACAGATGGAATGAAAAAAGATACTTGAAAATGACATTTCGGATAAAGGGCTAGTATCCGAAATATATAAGGAACTCACCAAACCCACACCTGAAAAATAAATAATTTAGTAAAGAAATGGGCAGAAAACATGAACAGATACTTCTCCAAAGAAGACATCCAGATGGTCAACAAACACATGAAACGATGCTCAATGTCACTCATCATCACTGAAATACAAATCAAAACCACACTTAGGTACCATCTCACGCTTATCAGAGTGGCTAAAATGAACAAATCAGGAGACTATAGATGCTGACAGTGATGTGGAGAAAGTGGCACCCTCCTACACTGTTGGTGGGAATGTAAACTGGTGCAGCCGCTCTGGTAAACACTGTGTGGGTTCATCAATAATTAACAATAGAACTCACATATGACCCAGAAATATCACTGGTAAAAATTTACCCAAGAGATACAGGAATGCTGATACTTAAGCGCACATGTACCCCAATGTTCATAGCAGCACTTTCAACAATAGCCAAATCATGGAAATAGCCTAAAAGTCTATCAACTGATGAATGGACCAAGAAGATGTGGTTTATCTATACAATGGAATACTACATGGAATGAGAAAGAATGAAATATGTCCATTTGTACCAAAGTGAATGGAATTCAAATGTGTTATTCTAAGTGAAATAAGTCAAGCAGAGAAGGACAGATATGATAAAGTTTTCACTCATATGTGGAACAGGAGTAACTTAACAGAGGGGTGGAGGGGAAGAAGTAAAATAGTTTAGGAGACGGTTTGAGGCAAACTGTAAGAAACTGTTAAATTCTGAGAACAAACTGAGGGTTGATGGGGGAGGGGGGAAAATGAAGGGGGGTGATGAGCATGGAGGAGGGCACTTGTTGGGATGAGCACTGGGTGTTATATGGATACCAACTTGACAATAAGCTATAATAAAATTAACAAATAAAATGAAATACAGAGAGTAGAGACAAGGATATAAAGGTTAATAAAAGAATATATGCTTTAATTTCTTTATTCCTCATATATCAAGCACTATTCTGGACCCAGGAAACAATTTAAAAAAGAAGCAGAGAAAAAACTCTGCATTTGTGGAGATTACATTCAGCTTGGAAAAACCTTCAGTAAACATTATGAATAAATGAAATATAATGTGTTAAAGTATAATATGAAATGAGGAAAAATAAAACACAAAAATAAGACTCTGAAATAATGGGGTAGACTTTTCATGTTGGATATGATGGCAAAGGAAGACCTCACTTCCCAGAGACGTATTTGCATTGATGTAAAATGATGGAATGAACCATGCAGGTACCTGGAGAAAGAGCAACCCAGATAGAAGTAATTATAAGAACGAGGGCCCTTTTATCATTTTTAAAATGTTTTGTTTTTGAGAGAGAGAGAGAGAGAGAAAGAAAGAGAGAGCACGAGCAGGGAAAGGTCAGAGAGAGAGAGGGAGATGCAGAATCTGAAGCAGGCTCCGGGTTCTGAACTAGCTCTCAGCACAGAGCCGGACACCTGGCTCGAACCCACAAACCATGAGATAATGATCTGACTCGAAGCCAGACGCTTAACCAACTGAACCACCAAGGCACCCTGTGAATGAGGACCCTTGAGTTAAGAACATACCAGATATATTCAAGGAACAGCATGGATATGCACTTTGGAGAGAACCAGGGAAGAATAGTAAGAGATAATGTAAGAGGAAAGGAAGGACAGCTTGTGTAGTTTCTGTAAACTTTGCTTTACAATGGCAAACCATTGAAAGATTTTGAGAGGAATAGTGACATTATCTCACAGGTTTCAACAGGATCTATCTCTGTGCTATGTGGAGGAAAGTACAAGAGATTAAGAAAGCAGGTTGGTTAATTAAAATGTGATTTTATTAATTCAGAAAAGAGATGATTGTGGCTTGGACCAAGATAGTGTCAGTGAAGTGTTAGAAATGTCAAATTCTGGGTATATATTTTAAGTTAGTGCCATCAAGATTCGCTGGTGGAATGGGACACCTGGGTGACTCTGTCGGTTTAAGCATCCAGTTTCTGCTCAGGTCATGATCTCACGGTTCGTGGGTTCAAGCCCCGCGTCAGGCTCTGTGCTGACTGCTAGCTCAGAGCTTGGAGCCTGCTTCAGATTCCGTGTCTCCCTCTCTCTCTGACCCTCCCCTGATCATGCTCTCTCTCTCTGTCTCTCAAAAATAAAAATAAAAAGCATTAAAAAAATTTAAAAAGATTTGCTGGTGGAAGAGAGACAGGGTATGAGACAGTGTGGAGAATTACGGATGAAGTTAAGAGTTTTGAAAAAAGTAACTTAAATTAACTCAGATGGGTAAGACTTGGGGAAGAAAAATTGTCGAGGAAGAATATTGGGAGCTGAGTTTGAACATATTAAGCTCCAGTGGCTATTAGGCATAAAAGTGAAGATGTCCAACAAACAAATGAGTATAGATGTCTGGAGTTCCGATTAGAGGTCTGAGCCAAGAATAAAATTTTTGAGTCATCAGGAGGTAGATTATAATTAAAGCCTTAAGACTATATGTGATCTCCAATAATGTAAGTATAGCTAGGAAAAAGACTAAGTTCTAGGGCAACACAATGTTTTAGACTAAGATTTTTAAAACAAGCAAAATGTATGAAGAAGGAACAATCACAAAAAACTAGGAAGAAAACTGAATGAGTATAGTAATCTTTAGTAATATGAAAGAGTGTCTTAAGGGGGAGTGATAAACTCTGTCAAATGCTGCTGCTAAGTCAAATAAGAAGAGGACAGAGAAATGACCATTGCATATGAGGTCATTATCAACTATGAGAGGATCAGTTTCTTTGGACAGCGAAACCAGTTACAATGGACTCAAGAGAAACCAGTGTAGAGGGAATATAGACAACTCTTTCAATGTTTTTTTTTCTTCTATAAAAAGAGCTGTGACAAGGTATCTGGAGAGGAAATTGGGTGAAGGATTTTTTTTCTCCGCGTAATAAGGGAAATATCAGTTTGTGTACTAATGGGAATCATTTAGTAAAAAAAACTTGATAATAAATATGGAGGTGTGTGGGCGGACATTTGGAACAATCTCATAGAGTGGTGGAAAACAGAGCCTTATAGGAAAAGGCCTTGGCCAGGATCATGAATAGTCCATTCATACAAATTTAAGAAAGAGGAATATATGTAGAAATATAGGTAGGTAGGTAAGCATGGTAGTGAGAATGTTTGGAAGTCTTTATCTGGTTATTCAGTTTTCTCAGTGAAATAGAAAGCAGGGTCATCATCTGAGCATGAGGATGGGAGAAAAAGTACTGAAAGTTTAAGAAAAAAGAAGCAAATATAGAAGAGTCAGATAGAAGTGTGAGAGAGTGAATATATTAGGGAAATATTGCATGATAGCCAGTCAGTATTAAGGGTCTATTTAAGGTTAATAGTCAAGAAAAAAATGTGAGACCATTCAGTGTGATTGCATGTTTTCTATGGCCATGTTCAGCTACAGGGGTGCAAATGTAAGTAGCTGGAGAATTTGATTTAACCAAAGTTTTAGTTTTTCTATTTGAATAAAATGATGGGAGAAATAGACAGGGGAGAAAAGGGGAGGTATAGGAAGGTATATGCTCAAGATTCATTATGCTAATTGACTGGAATTTAAACTGCATCAAGAGGGAAGGCAAGATATAGAGGAGGTGAAGGCCATTAAAAAAGATTAGAATCAAGGGTTGTGGTTCTTAGTTCAGTGGAAGAATTGTTGGGGTCAAGGTAGCAGAGTAAGTTAGCTGGAAATAAGTGGTGGTTAAAAAATAGAATGGTTGTAATTAAAATAATGGAATGATATCAGTTATTGCAACACTGAAATCAAAGTATGGTGATGGGATTAGGTGATTGAGGTAGGATGGAGGACCAAATTACAGGATGAATGGGCATACGAGAACTGAGAGGCCACTTTTGGAATGGTCTTCTAGGTGAATATTTACATCTCCAAGTATTATGACAGTCAGTGTTTGAGAGTGACAGAGAGACAGGAGCTAAAGAAACGAAGGTAGTGAACAGAGGATCTTCAAACCACTACAATAAGAGATGAGTGTGTGTTTTATGAGGAGAAAGACAGTATGGCCTTAGAGAGTCTGAAATGGTAATGAGGAAGAAGGAGTGCAGCTGCCCAAAATCCAAGCCCCATGGAATGACTACTAATAAGAGCAAAACCACCACCAATATACCATTTTTGTTTGTCTTCTGAAAACATCTATTTGTAATTGATTTACTGAAATAGGGCATTCCATAATCTGCAGAGGACATTAAATATACTCAGATCAAAAGTTGAGAACATGGCTCCAGAAATTAGACATAAAATTTGCTTCATATAAGACAGATTTATTTATGTAAAAATATGATTGGTTGAGGAACTTTTGGGATTATTGATTAGGCAACTAAGTGCCTATCAGGAATCTACCTACTAAACGTTTACTAAGGTAGAATGACTTCTAGAAAATTGATTGGTTAACTTTGCCCTCCTGTAACAAGGCTCTCCTTGGTACATAAGCAAAAACATTTTTTGGATTATAGATCAATTTACCTGTGAGCACTTGAGTACAGCATTTAACTTTCAGGGTATCTTAGGTGCAGTCCTTCTCTGAGTAACAATTCTTGTTTGAGCCTCAAAAGAGCTGCTCAAATATCCGTCCTGTTACAGCTGAAACTCTAATTGTTTATAGTTTTTTACTTTCTGTTTGTAAATATTATCCCCCTGTTTAAATACATAATTTTTTGGACCTTTGTGATACCTCTCTATGATTGTGGGGGTTTTGTTGATATTATTACTCTTAAAACGTTTTATGTCTTCATTTACTGAGTAGTATCTGTCCTAATTTTAATTTATTCCCCCATTATTCTTTTATTTAGCACTGTGAAATGGGGAATTTAAGTGTAGTGCTGAGGGCAAAGTCAGGAAAGTTCATGATACAGTCAGTGGAAACCATGGGCCATATGTTTTTTCTCTCTGGTTAACTCTTTCAAAGATCCTTCTTGAACTCTGTAAAGTTTGGTTAGGCGCTTAATGATAACTAATCACTTATTCTGGGTGAGTCAGGAAAACTACAGGCTACAATTGCTGTAACAATCAGTTCTCTTTTCAGGAAATATTCAGAACTTCTGTGAGAAGCTATAAGAGATATATTAAAAAAAAAACATGGTATTTGGCATGCACATCCAGCCGATTCATACTGTTTTCCTAAGCAATCTATAGACAATGAAGTAAGAGAAAAACATTAACTTAGAAGGATTCTCTACTAATAGTATGGCAGGTTTTATACAGGAGACATGTAATTTCAAATATCATTTGGGATAAAAATAATAGGTATAATTTTACAATGATAACTAAGGTTTTGAAATTTCTTTTGTTCTTGACTGTCTTTAGGATAAACTGACATAAAAATGGAAATTCAAAAGAATTATACTTTTGTCTAGGGCTTTTTAACTCTTATATAATCATCTTAAGTAAGAAGAACCTTGGTATGGCTGGAATAATCTTCAGTGGAAATTATTAGTAGAAGGGTGGTTGTTTCTCATTTCGTTTTTCTGTCTCATGATATCTTTCTTTATTTTATCTCATGATAAGCTTTATATGATTAAAACCTGAATAGAATCCTAGACTCCAAAATCAGGACACTTATTGACTCCCCCATCATCTTCAGATCATCTTCAGCCCCATCCTTCTCAAAACAAGAGGAACAGAATATCCTAGAGGCTGTTGAAAGATAATTGATCAATATGTTGGATTGAGGCTTTAGAATTCATTCTCTCAATGAAAAGACTTTTAATATTTTTTTGTTTATTTATTTTGAGAGAGAGAGAAAGCCTGAGTGGGGGGAGTGGCAGAGAGAGAGGAAGACAGGCTCCAGCCTGTCAGAACAGAACCTGCTGTGGGGCTTGATCCTACAAACCCCGAAATCATAACCTGAGCCAAAGTTGGTCGCTTAACTGACTCGACCACCCAGGCACCCCTCAATGAAAAGACTTTTATTCACCCAGGTGAACTTGCAAATACTCCACCCAAATTCCATTTCACTGCCCCATCAAGAACAGTGTTTCAGCTGTGAATGTGTTCAAGTTGACAGCTATAACATCTGAAAACATGATCTCTTGTTTTTGCTCAGCTTTCTTTTTGCTGATAGTTTTCTAGACTTCAAGGCTGTATTCCCCCCTCACCCATTTTCACTATGAAAATTATTTAAATTTTATTCTTTAGACTGTACTAACTACTCATCACTTTTTACTCCTTAAATAGACTGATTGCAAATGGCTGCACATTCTACAATTAAGGAGTTTCCCTAATGTAGGTAGATAATCTAGATCTGTCCAAAAAGCATTGTTACCAATAAAACACTATACCATCATTTGTTTCCTAAGAATAGTATATACAGAGTATATACAAGTTTCCAGGTATAAATATAAACACATGACATATAAATTCTTTCATCTTAATGTCCTTAGACTTTTAAACATTCTAACCTCTTGACAAAGTGATATGGCAGACTGATAATACTGATTTCTGTAATGCTAATGGATTTTAAGTTGTCAATGAATATTTCATTTCCATTCAGACTCTACTCTCTGATAAACTGTAAGTGATAAATATTAACTTATATGTTAGTATCTGTCTATCAAAACAGATATGGATATATCAAGTATCTTTCCACAGAAATCTGTTTTGATTTATCTTTAGCATTTTGGGTGTCTACTGATGAAAAGTATGATGCAGTTTAAAATCTGTCTCACACAACCATTATACTATTTTATTAGCTATGAGATGGGTAATCTTAATTCTTATTTTTAGAAGAAGAAAGTGAGACTCAGAGAAATGAAATACTTTATGCAAGGTCACATTGCTATCACTTGGAAGAACTCAAATAAGAAATAAGATCCAAATTTGTCTCATTTAAACTAATACCTATCCTAGTTCACACTCCATCCATGTAGTTTTCCTGATAACTAGACACTACTAGATTTCTACAACCAAGAATGTGACTACTGAAACTCCAACCATAACACACATGGACTACAACGATTACTCACGTGAAGGCCATGCTTCTGGAGACAATCATCAAAGGAAAGAGAATAAACTGCTAAATCCAGTCTATGTGAAATGGCAATCACTGAATTCATAAGGCTTTCTAGATAAAAAACAGACACCTAGTTAAATTTGAATTTCATATAGGTGAGTAAAGATGTTAGTATAAGTGTGGCCTATGTACTATTTAGGACATACATGTATTAAAAATTACACCTCATTTATATGAAATTGAAATTTAAGTAAGTATACTGTATTTTTATTTCCCAAATCTGGAAACCCTTATAAATAAGACAATTTTAGTTACAGCTCCAGTTTCAATGTGCCATTTAGCTGTGTTTTCTCTGAGACTGTTAGAAAAACAATCTTGATATAGTACATAGTAAATGAATAATGACACCAATATTGTGCTTTGAAGTAGGCAAATGGTAGTCAAATGGTTTTGTTTGGGGTGGAGAGCAATAAATTTAACAATAGCCTGAACTTTCTGTCATGCAGAATTATTTGAAAATTTGTCATACAGTTTGTTGAATCAATTTCTTGTATATTATGAAACATACAGTGTAGCACTCATTGCATCTAAACTTTTAGAGTACAACTCATTGATTGAGCTAAATTATTGGGAAAAGAAAATAGTCTTTTAGGCCTTTTTTTTCACTCCATTATTACAGCATAGTAGAAAAAAGCATTAATCTTGACTTTAAAAATCAGATCAGGTCATGATCCATGATCCCAAAGGCGTGGGAGCGAGCTCCATGTCGGGCTCCTGCTCAGTGTGGAGCCTCCTTGGAATTCTCTCTCCCTCTTTCTCTCTCTCTCTCTCTCTCTCCCCTCTCTCCCTCCCTCCCTCTGCACCTTCCCCCATGCTCACACACACATTCTTTCTCTCTAAAAAAAAATTGAGTCCTATTCTCAGTTCTGTCATTTATTATCAACTGATGTAGGAAAAGTTACATGATAGTGATAATCTCTGTCCAGTCTACTTCACATAATTGTTAATAGGTCCCAAGAAAATCATCCTTATGTCATGACATCTATTTCTTATTGAGGGCTGCCTATTGGAATATTGTATAAATATCTATTTATATAATAAAGGAAACAAAGCTACTGAAAGCAAGCTGAACTGGCTCATCCTGCTACATATAAGGAATAATCAATCTGTTTTTAATTAAGCCCTTTGTGAGACCATTAGGTCTCTCTCTCTCTTTCTCCAAACTCTTTCTCCAATTTTAAGTGTTTTTTATTCTTTTAAGGAGTATGCCTGTTAAACATTAAAATGAGAACTTATAGATCACTAATATTTTCACAACTATCAATTTTGCCTTTTCAAAGTCACTCTAGCAATATGTTGATAATTATTCTGAAATCTTTTAAACTAATCTTTGAACACTCAGAATATTTATTTAATCTCAACAATGTCATGACAGTGATATGTAAATTGGTATCATAGAACTGCTTCTGAAAACTACAGTTGCTGTTACAGAGGCCCAAGCAAAAAGCAATTTGGAAATACAGCTGTTTAATTTTGATCCTATGTTTGTTTTTACATGAAAGCATTGAAATATCCCGTTTAATGTATTCTGTTAAGCTACAATCTGGTTGCAAACATAGTGGTCATTGCAGCAGTGACTTAATTGTGAACTTTTTTTTAAATCATAGTATATTTAGGTTTGATTATTTGGTTTCACTAAATCTCAACTTAAGGTTAGATATTTTTCCCAATTCTACATAATTGTGAATTTCCTACATTATAGCTCTATTTTCAGAATGGATTTTTATATTGCTATTAGTAAGACTAATATTTAACTTTATTATCTGCAGGTAATGATTTAAGATGGAGTGTTGTTGAGATAGATAAACATTGTTATTTAGTACAAAGACCAACTCTCTCCCCTTTATCTCAAGGCATTTGTTACACTACCATTATCTGGCTGGCTCAGAAAACTGACGTATTTTATTTTATCTTTTCTATTTAGTGTTAAAAGGATTTTGTGATGGTCTTCATGGGATTATTTGTATTTTTTAATTAATTAATTAATTAATTTTAAAAATTTACTTCCAAGTTAGTTAGCATATAGTGCAACAATGATTTCAGGAGTAGATTTCTTAATGCCTCTTACTCATTTAGCCCATCTCCCCTCCCTCAACCCCTCCAGTAACCATCTGTTTGTTCTCCATATTTAAGAGTCTCTTATGTTTTGTCCTCCTCTCTGTTTTTATATTATTTTTGCTTCCCTTCCCTAATGTTCATCTGTTTTGTATCTTAAAGTCCTCATATGAGTGAAGTCATATGATATTTGTCCTTCTCTGATTAATTTTGCTTAGCATAATATTCTCTAGTTCCATCCATGTAGTTGCAAATGGCATTTTTTCATTCTTTTTGAATGCTTAGTGATACTCAATTGTATATATATACAACACATCTTCTTTATCCATTCATCCATGGATGGACATTTGGACTCTTTCCATACTTTGGCTATTGTCAATAGTGCTGCTATAAATATTGGGGTGCATGTGTCCCTTCAAAACAGCATACCTGTACCCCTTGGATAAATATCTAGTAGTGCAACTGCTGGGTCATAGGGTATTTCTTTTTAATTTTTTATAAATCTCCATACTGTTTTCCAGAGTGGTTGCACCAAATTGCATTTCCACCAGCAGTGTAAAAGAGATTTCTTTCTCTGTATTCTCGCCAACATCTGTTGTTTCCTCAGTTGTTAAGGTTAACCATTCTGATGGCTGTGAGGTGGTATCTCATTGTGTGTATTTCCTTGATGATGAGTGTTGCTGAGCATTTTCTAATGTGTCAGTTGGCCATCTGGATGTCTTCTTTGGAGAAGTGTCTATTCATGTATTTTTCCCATTTCTTCACTGGATTATTTGTTTTTTTAAGTGTTGAACTTGGTAAGTTCTTTATAGGTTTTGGATACTAACCTGTTATTTGATATGTCGTTTGCAAATATCTTTTCCCATTCCATTCGTTGCCTTTTAGTTTTGCTGATTGTTTCCTTCACTGCGCAGAAGTTTTTATTTTGATGAGGTACGAATAGTTCATGTTTGCTTTTGTTTCCCTTGCCTCTGGAGATGTGTTGAGTAAGCAGTTGCTACGGCCAAGGTGAAAGAAGTTTTTGCCTGCTTTCTCCTCTAGGATTTTGATGGTTTCTTGTCTTACATAGGTCTTTCATCCATTTTGAGTTTATTTTTGTGTATGGCATAAGAAAGTGGTCCAGGTTCAATTTTTTTTTTTTTTTGCCTGTCGCTGTCCAGTTTTCCCAGCACTACTTACTGAAGAGACTGTCTTTATTCAAGTGGATATTCTATCCTGCTTTTGAAAGATTAGTTGGCCATACGTTTCTGGGTCTATTTATGGGTTCTCTATTGTGTTCCATTGATCTCAGTGTCTGTTTCTGTGCCAGTACCATACTGTCTTGATGATTACAGGTTTGTAATACAGCCTGAAGTCCAAGATTTTGATGCCTCCTCCTTTGGTTTTCTTTTTCAAGATTGCTTTGGCTATTCATGGTCTTTTATGGTTCCATGCAAATTTTAGGACTGTGTGTTCTAGCTCTGTGAAGAATGCTGGTGTTATTTTGATAGGTATTGCACTGAATATGTAGTTTTTTTGGGTAGCATTGACATTTTAAGAATATTTGTTCTTCCTGTCCAGAAGCATGGGATAGTTTTTCCATTTTTTGTGTCTTTTTCAATTTTTTTTCATAATCCTTCTATACTTTTCATTGTATAGATTTTTCACCTCATGGTTAGATTTATTCCTAAGTATGTGATGGGTTTGAGTGTAATTGTAAATTCTCTTTCTGTTTCTTCATTGTCCATGTATAGGAATGAAACCAATTCCTGTGCATTTATTTTATATCCTGCAACTTTGCTGAATTCATGAATCAGTTCTAACTGCTTTCTGATGGAATATTTTGGGTTTTCCATATAAAGAATCATATAATCTGTGAAGAGTGAAAGCTTGACCCCTCCTGGCCAATTTGAATGTCTTTATTTCTTTGTGTTTTCTGATTGCTGAGGCTAAGACATCCAATTCTATGTTGAATAACAGTGCCGAGAGTGGATATCCTCGTCTTGTTCCTGACCTTAGAGGGAAAGCTCTCAGTTTTTCCCCATTGAGGATGATATTAGTGTTTGGTCTTTCATATAAGATTTTTATGATCTTAAGGTATGATCCTTCTATCCCTACTTTCATGAGGGTTTTTATTAAGAAAGGATGCTGTATTTTTCAAATGCTTTCTCTGCATCTATTGAGAAGATCTTGTGGGTTTTGTCTTTTGGATTATTTGTCTTTTAAAGTTGGACCTGGAAGGAAAAATTAAAGGCGCGCGTGCACACACACACACACACACACACACACACACACACAATGTTTCTCTAATATGGAATTAGGTAAGGGCCAGGAAAATAAAAACTTGATAAACTGAGAGGATATGAGAACACCCATTCATATACCAAGTCTAGACCCTGGATTTGTAGCTCACTTTTCTTATTGAGATGTTCCTTAACCATAAACTGTAAGTTCTATGAGAGCAGAGGCCTTTTACCACATTAACCATTTTTGTATTTCTAGTGCCTACCACAGTATCACAGTGCAAAACAACAACAACAACAATAACAACAAAACTATGGGCGCCTGTGTGGCTCAGTCAGTTGAGCGTCCGACTTCGGCTCAGGTCATGATCTCACTGTTGTGGTTTTGAACCCCATATCAGGCTCTGTGCTGTCAGCTCAGAGCCTGGAGCCTCCCAGTGCTCATCCAAACAAGTGCCCTCCTTAATACCCATCACCCATTTAAACCACCTCCCCTCTCACCTCCAGCAAGCACCCCTCAGTTTGTTCACTATATTGAGTCTGTTTTATGATTTGCCTCTCTCTTTTTTCCTGCTTATCTGTTTTGTTTCTTAAATTCCACATATGAGTGAAATCATATGGTCTTTGTCTTTCTGACTGATTTATTTTGTTTAGCATAATACTCTCTAGCTTCACCCACATTTTTGCAAATGGCTAGATTTCATTAGTTTTTTTTTTTGCTTAAGTAATATTCTATTGTATGTATGTATGTATATATATTGTGTGTGTGTATACCGCCTCTTTATATCCATTGCACTGTCATAGAATAATAGAACATTTGGACTATTTCCATAATTTGGCTGTTGTTGATAATGCTGCTGTAAACATTCGGGTGCATGTGTCTTATCAAGTAATTATTTTTGTATCTTTTGGGGAAATACCTAGAAACACAGTTTCTGGATTGTATAGTAATTCTATTTTAAAATTTTGAGGAATCCCCATTTGGTTTTCCAGACAGGCTGTGCCAGTTTGCATTCCTACCAACAATGTAAGAGGGTTTCCCTTTCTCTACATCCTTGTCAACAGCTGTTGCTTACTGTGTTGTTAATCTTAGCTTTTCTGACAAGCATGAAGTGATATCTCATTGAAGTTTTTGTTTGTATTTCCCTGATGATGAGTTATGTTAAGCATCCTTTCATGTGTCTGTTAGTCATTTGAATGTTCTCTTTGTAAAAAATGTCTATTCATGTCTTCTGCCCATTTCTTCACTGGATTATTTCTTTGATGGGTCTTGAGTTTGATGAGCTCTTCATAATTTTGAATACTAACACTTTATCATATATGTAATTTGCAAATATCTTCCCCCATTCCAAAGATTGCCTTTTGGTTTTGTTAATTATTTTCGTCACTGTGCAGAAGCTTTTATTTTGGTGAAGTCCCAATAGTTCATTTTTGCTTTCATTTCTCTTGCCTCTGGCAATGTTTCCAGTAAAGAAGTTGTTCCAGCCTAGATCAAAAAGGTTGCTGGATGTGTTTTCGTGTAGGATTTTTATGGTTTCTGGTCTCACATTTAGGGTTTTCATTCATCTGAGTGTATTTTTTGTATAGTGTAAGAAAGTGGTCCAGTTTCATTCTTTTGCTTGTTGCTGTCCAGTTTTCCCACCATCATTTGTTGAAGTGACTGGTCTTTTCACATCAAATATTATTTCTTTCTTTGTTGAATATTAGGTGGCCATATAGTTGTGGGTCCATTTCTGCATTTTCTCATCTGTTCTATTGATCTACATACCTGTGTCAGTTCCAGTATCATACTGTCGTGATGACTACAGCTTTGTAATGTAGCTTTAAGGTCAGAATTGTGAGACC
Organism: Mungos mungo; assembly: GCA_004023785.1. NCBI lineage: Eukaryota > Metazoa > Chordata > Mammalia > Carnivora > Herpestidae > Mungos > Mungos mungo. The sequence continues at coordinate 38,212 of PISW01011019.1, forward strand.
TCCAAATTTGTTTTTCTTTATCAAGATTGTTTTGGCTAATCAGGGTCTTTTGTGGTTCCATACAAATTTTTGGATTGTTTATTCAAGCTCTGTGAAGAATGCTGGTGGTATTTTGATAGGGAGTATATTAAATGTGTACATTACTTGGGGTAGTATAGATATTTTTTAAAAAGATATTTAAATCCAAGTTAGTATGTAGTGTAACAATAGCTTCAGGAATAGAATTTAGTGATTCATCACTTATATATAACATTCAGTGCTCATTCCCACAAGTGCTTTCCTTAACTCTCATCACCCGTTCAGCCCATTCCCCAACCCAATACCAATCCAGCAACCCTAAGTTTGTTCTCTGTATTTAAGAGTCTCATATGGTTTGACTCCATGTCTCTTTGTATCTTATTTTTCCTTCATTTCCCCAATATTTCTCCTTCCAATCAATGAGCATGGAATGTCTTTGAATTCTTTATGTCCTCTTCAATTTCTTTCCTAAGTGTCCTATAGTTTTCTGAGCAAATCTTTTACTTCTTTGATTAACTTTATTCTTAGACATCTTATAGTATTTGGTGCAATGGTAAATGGAATCCATTCATAGATTTCTCTTTCTGCTGCTTCATGATTGGTGTATAGAAAGGCCACAGCTTTCTATATGCTGCTTTTTTTATCCAGTAAATTTGCTGAATGGATGTATCAGTTCTAGCAATTTTTGGTGGAGTCTTTTAGGTTTTCTATGTAGAGTACTATGTCATCTGCAATAGTGAAAGTTTGACTTCTTCATTGACATATTTATTGGATGTCTTTTATTTATTTTTCTTTTCTGATTGCTATGGCTATGACTTCCAGCACTGTGGAATGATATGTGTGATGTCAGTGGTTATCCCTGTCTTATAAATAACTTAGAGGAAAAGCTCTCAATTTTTCCTCATTGAGGATATTAGCTGGTTTTGTGGCTGTGGTTGTTGTTGTTTTGCATATAGCTTACTTATGTTGAGGTATATTCCTTCTAACCCTACATTGTTGACGTTTTTTTTTTAATTTTTTTATCATGAATGAATGCTGTATTTGTCAAATGTTTTTTCTGCATTTATTGAGAGGATCATATGGTTCCTATCCTTTTTTCTGTAATGTGATATAACATGTTGATTTATGTGTGAATACTGAAACATGTTGCAAGTCAGGTATAAATCCTATTTGATTGTACTGAAAAATTCTTTTTTTTTTTAGTTTATTGCCAAATTGTTTTGCATACAACACCCAGTGCTCTTCCCCACAAGTGCCCTCCTCCATCACCACCACCTCTTTTCCCCCCTCCCCCTTCCCCTTCAAACCTCAGTTCATTTTCAGCATTCAATAGTCTCTCAAGTTTTGGGTCCCTCTCTCTCCCCAACTCTCTTTCCCTCTTCCCCTCCCCCTGGTCCTCCATTAGGTTTCTCCTGTTTTCCTCCTGGACCTATGAGTGCAAATATATGGAATCTGTCCTCCTCTGCCAGACTTATTTCGCTTAGCATGACACCCTCAAGGTCCATTTACTTTGCTACAAATGACCATATGTCATTCTTTCTCATTGCCATGTAGTATATATACCACATCTTGATCCACTCACCTGGTGATGGGCATTTAGGCTTTTTCCATGATTTGGCTATTGTTGACATTGCTGCTATGAACATTGGGGTAAATGTGCTCCTATGCATCAGCTTTTCTGTATCTCTTGGGTAAATCCCTAGCAGGGCTATTGCTGGGTCATAAGGGAGTTCTATGGATAGTTTCTTGAGGAACCTTCACACTGTTTTCCAGAGTGGCTGCACCAGTTTACATTCCCACCAACAGTGTAGGAGGGTGCCCGTCTCTCCACACCCTCACCAGCATCTATAGTCTCTTGATTTATTCATTTTAGCCACTCTGACTGGCCTGAGGTGGTATCTCAGTGTGGTTTTGATGTGTGTTTCCCTGATGATGAGTGATGTTGAGCATCACTTCATGTGCCTGTAGGCCATCTGGATGTCCTCTTTGAAGAAGAGTCTGTTCATGTCTTCTGCCCATTTCTTCACTGGGTTATTTGTTTTGTGGGTGTGAAGTTTGGTGAGTTCCTTATATATTTTAGATACTAGCCCATTATCTGATATGTCATTTGCCACTATCTTTTCCCATTCTGTCAATTGCCTATTAGTTTTCTTGATTGCTTCATTTGCAGTGCAGAAGCTTTTTATCTAGATGAAGTCCCAAGACTTCAGTTTTGCTTTCATTTCCCTTGCCTATGGGGATGTGTAGAGTAGGAAATGGCTGTGATAGAGGTCTAGGAGGTTGTTTCCTACTTTCTCCTCGAGGGTTTTGATGGTTTCCTGTCTCACATTCAGGTCCTTCAGGCATTTTGAGATTAATTTTGTGTATGGTGTAAGAAAGTGGTCTACTTTCATTCTTCTGCATGTTGCTGTCCAGTTCTCCCAGCACCACCTGCTAAAGAGGCAGTCTTTTTTCCATCAGATACTCGTTCCTGCTTTGTCAAAAATTAATTGGCCATACATTTGTGGGCCCAGTTCTGGGTTCTCTATTCTATTCCATTGGTCTATATGTCTGTTTTTGTGCCAATACCATACTGTCTTGATGATGACAGCTTTGTAGTAGAGGTTAAAGTCTGGGATTGTGATGCCTCCCGTTTTGGTTTTCTTCTTCAATATGAATTTGGCTATTCGGGGTCCTTTGTGGTTCCATAGGAATTTGAGAATACTTTGTTCTAGCTTTGAGAAGAATGTTGGTGCAATTTTGATGGGGATTGCATTCAATGTGTAGATTGCTTTGGGTAGTAATGACATTTTCACAATGTTTATTCTTCTGATTCATGAACGGGGAATGTGTTTCCATTTCTTGGTGTCTTCTTCAATCTCTTTCATAAGTTTTCTATAGTTTTCATCATATAGGTCTTTTACATCCTTGGTTAAGTTTACTCCTAGTATTTTATGGTTTTTCATGCAAGCGCGAATGGGATCAGTTTCTTGATTTCTCTTTCGGCTGCTCAATTTTTGGTATATAGGAATGCAACTGATTTCTGTACATTGATTTTGTACCCTGCAACTTTACTGAATTCATTCATCAGTCCTAGAAGGCTTCTGGTGGAGTCTGCTGGGTTTTCCATGGAGACTATCATGTCATCTGCAAAACGTGAAAGTTTGACTTCTTCTTTGCCAATTCGGATGCCTTTTATTTCCTTGTCTGATATAAGCATGGCTACTCTGGCTTTCTTTTGGCTTCCAGTCGCATGATAGATATTTCTCCATCCCTTTACTTTCAACCTAAAGGTGTCTTCCGGTCGAAAATGAGTCTCTTGTAGACAGCAAATAGATGTTTTTTTTTTTTTTTATCCATTCTGCTACCCTGTGTCATTTAATTGGAGAATTCAGTCCATTTACATTCAGTGTTATTATTGAAAAATGTGGGTTTAGAGTCATTGTGTTCTCCCTAGAATTCATGTTTATAGTGGTTTCTCTCGCAACTTTTATTCTTTGCAACATTTCCCTCATAGAGTCCCTCTTAGGATTTCCATAGGGCTGGTTTGGTGGTCATCAATTCTCTCAATTTTTGTTTCTTTGGGAACACTTTTATCTCTCCTTCTATTTTGAATGACAGGTTTGCTGGATAAAGGATTCTTGGCTGCTTGTTTTTTCTGTTCATCACATTGATGATTTCCTGCCATTTCATCCTGGCCTGACAAGTTTCATTAGATAGGTCTGTAACCACTGTGATAGGTTTCCCTTTGTACATGAGGGCCCATTTCTGCCTAGCTGCTTTCAGAATTCTCTCTTTTGGGGTGACAGGCAAGAAGGCACAGAAGTCAGGAGCCCCATTACCTCCATCTACCCACAATTATCAAACTGAGAAGAAATAAAAAGCCACAGCTCTTTGATCTCCAAGAACTGAGGTATGCGGACAGACCTCTTATTGACAGGAGTCTCCTGGTTGCCTGAGTGAGTGAGTGTGAACTGGGACTGGAGACTTTAGGGGAGGGAGCACTGGCTCCGGAGACAAAGCCCCAAGCATGCCCAGAGGCTTGGTGCTGGGCCCGCTGAAACCCGCGTGTCCCTAGGCACACTGCTCCTAGCCAGGTGGGGTGGCTGTGAGACAGGAGGTGGACAGGTCAGTGGGGAGCTGTACGGTGCGGGCCAGCTGAGAGACCGGAGGAGCACAGATCCCCTGACAGTCACTCATGCGGGGCGCTGGGTATCCAGAGGCGCAGGGACATTCATGGCCTCGTGCGGTACCCCCAGGCAAGGCAGGAGAGAGACCAGGGGAAGAGAAGTAGAGACTGAATCACTCACAGCGTAATCCCTGCAGAAGAGAGATTCAGCCCAGGGCTGAGGGCCGAGGAGCACTGAGGGAGATATTTGCCCCTTCAACGGGTGCATTCAGTCGGACCAGGCAGCTAACCAACTTCAGGTGGAGCCAGGGGAAAAATCTGACTTCACAATCCCCCTATTTGATCCCGACTTGAAAGCCGCCCACCTGCAGGCGATTTTAACTGTGGTTGCAATATTGACTGTGCAGGCAAGGACTTAGAAACCGGGCAGAACTTAGAAAACAGAAACAATTAGATCCGCCCTTAATTGTTTTTTTCTTAATATTTTTAATTTTTAATTGTCCCCTGTCTTCTCTTTACTATCTTCCTATTTCCTTCTTTTCTCCCTTTCCCCTTGGAATCTGGGAAAGACCAACAATTAGGCACTGCTGTGCTTAGATCAACTCTTACCATCCAGATAGTTTTTCCTTTATTCCATCCTTATCTCCCCCAACCCCCACTGCAGGTTTTAAGCCCACAGACTGTACTTTATCTCTGAATGGAAGCTATCAGAGAAGATATTGATACAAAGACTAGGAACCTATGAGCCGAAGTTGGAGGCGCCTGGGTGGCTCAGTTGATTAAGCCTCCAACTTCGGCTCATATTTGTGGGTTCAGATCTCATATTCGTGGGTTCAAGCCCCACATCAGGCTCTGTGCTGATGGCTAGCTCAGAGCTTGGAGCCTGGAACCTGCTTCCGGAGCTGTGTCTCCTTCTCTCTCTGCCCCTCCCCCCCCCCATGCTCTGTCTCTTTCTGTATCAAAAATAAATAAAAACATTAAATTTTTAAAAAAAATAAATAAAAGAACATCTCCTGAAACGACAGACCCCAGATACTCTAAGAGCCTCCTTCTATAGAGGAATACTAATAAATGCACAGTGCAGAACGAGCTTTTAAAACTGACAAGAGACAGAAAGCTAGCCAAAATGACGAAACGAAAGAACTCTTCTCCAAAGAAACTCCAGGAAGAAATCACACCTACAGAACTGCTCAAAACAGACACAAGCAACAAAACTCAAAAAGAATTTAGAACGATTGTCATAAAATTAATTGCTGGGCTTGAAAAAAACATGGAAGCTATCAGAGAAGATATTGATACAAAGACTAGGAACCTTCAAAATAGCTCTGACAAGTTAGAAAAGGCTCTAAATGAGATGAGTAATAAGATGGAGGCTGCCAATGCACATATTGAAGAAGCAAAGAGGAGAATAAGTGAATTAGAAGACACAGTTATAGCAAAAGAGGAGACCAAGAAAAAGAGAGAGAAAATGATTCAGGAGCACAAAAGGAGAATCAGAGACCTGAGTGATACAATCAAACAGAACAAAGTCCGTATCATAAGAGCTCCTGAAAAGGAGGACAAAGACAGAGTGCTTGAAGGCATGCTAGACCAAATTATACACAAAAATTTCCCCAATCTGGGGAAAGAGAAAGACATTAAAATTCAGGAGACATACCGAATTGCCCTAAGACATAACGTAAACCGACCTTCAGCAGATATATCATAGTGAAACTGGCAAAATATAAAGACAAAGAGAGACTTCTGAAAGCAGCTAGGGAGAAAAGGGCCTTGACATACAATGGGAAACCTATCAGAGTGGTTACAGACCTATC
>PISW01011020.1:0-44279 GCA_004023785.1 Mungos mungo
CTGATGAATGGATCAAGAAGATGTGGTATATATATACAATGGAGTACTATATGACAATGAGAAAGAATGATATATGGCCATTTGTAGGAAAGTGGATGGACCTTGAGGGTGTCATGCTAAGCGAAATAAGTCAGGCAGAGAAGGACAGATACCATATGTTTGCATTCATAGGTCTAACAGGACAGGCCTGGCAGGGGACCATGTTGAGAGGAAGGGGGAAAGAGAGCGGGGATGAGTGAGGGACACGGATCAAGGGAGACTATTGAATACTGGAGACGAACCATGGACTGAGGGGGGAGGGGGAGGGAGGGAGGGGGGATGGTCATGGTGGGGGGCACTTGTGGGGAGAAACACGTGGTGTTATATGGAAACTAATTTGACAATAAACTATTATTTAAAAAAATAAATAAATGTTAAAAAAAAAAAAGAGACACAGTGAAGAAGTGCTCAGAATACTTTATCCTCTGCTTCTGCGCCACTCAGAAAATACCCCAATGGACATGTATCTTCTGTTTCACCCTGTGAAATACTTTATGCAAATGTTATTTAATTAAAGATCTTATTTAAACTTTTTTTTTTCAAATGCAGCTATTGTTTGTGTTTGCTGAAGTAAATGAAATTTTCCTGGTATGGTAAATTTATATTGGCTGTCATCTTTAATACACACATGCCATAGATACTATTTAGACTATTTTATCTTTATTATGAACGGTGGAAACTATTTGAATCCAAGACATAATTTATAATTCTGAACCGAAGAGTAAAAATCCAGATTCAAGAACTTGGAATGTTTGTTGGTGTGGTTCCCCAGGAACACTGATTGCAAATGTGTCACATGCAGTCTTTGAGTTGTGGGATCATGACCCACTACAGTAATGGCCTCCTTTCAGAGGGGAGAACAGATAATACATATCAATACAAAACATGTGTTTTTTTATTGCTATTAAACTGTTTTATTGAGCACATCTATTGATCACAAATTAATAAATTATTTGAAGAATCAAAGTTTAAAGTTGGAAGGAAAAATGCTAGTGTTTTGCAACAGCTTTACAAAAATCGATGTAGAACGAGCCACTTGGAAGAGCAGAGGAGAGGTCATGCCAGTCTTGTGTTCTGTTCCCTCACAACCACTTCCCAGAAGTCATACTTTAAGGAAGTAGGGAGATAAGTTATGGAAGGTTGCAATCTATGTAATATCAGGAAAACTTTCCCACTGCTCCACCCTCGGTTTGACTCCTCTTACATTTTCAATTATTGTTTTAACTATTTCTTCCAAATATGAATATTTCTAAATGCATGATGCAGATTGCCAAAAGTGGATTTCACTTGCATCTGCCCGCATGCTCTTGGATGCCTAGCCCAAAGCTATCAGGGACCCAGGAAAACAGAGCTATGATCTCCAGAGCAGCCATGGACAAAAAGGACAAATACTGGAGAACAATTTCCTTCCCAGGCTGTGAAGCAGTATCCATATCCATATACATGAAGTCTTGTGAGCCACGTGGCTCCGTGAGGAACAGAGAGTAAGCAAGGTGATGTTGGGACTTACTGTTGATGGCTTTTCTGCAGACTTACACCTCAGAGAGGCAGAGAAAGAAGTGACAAGGGTGAGTTTTCTAAAGTAAAGGCTGTAAGGAAAGGGAGGTCAGAGAACAGAGCAGAAGCTAGATCCCAAACAAGCTGAAGGATGTGACTGCTTCCTCATCACTGTCAGGCCTGGAGACTCGCTCCACCTCTCCCACCCACTGGCCCTTCCATCAATGGTCCCGCCTGCCCCAGGGGCTCATCAGAAGTTCCTTGTCCAGCTTATGCTACACTCGGTGATGAATACTTTGTTGTTCATCAGTACTCTGTTGTCACAGAAGTACTTTGTTGTCACAGATGGTGATATAATATTTATATTCTGGCACTTAGAGTGGGTTTTCTTTTCGACAAACACTTTATGTTAGAATCTTCTTCAGATATTTGTGTGAGTTTTAGTCATGGTACAGCTTTGATTATTTTCATGCTCATTTGAGCTTCGTGCATTAGTGTAGCCTAACTATTCAGTATGTCTGATCCTACCCAAATTCCTGTCCTATTTCTTTTCACATCTTGCACAGAGTACCTCTACGTATTTGTATTTTGTTTTGATCTACTTCTCCATAAAACGCTCAGTATGGTCCCCGCCCACCTTGGAGACCACCCTTTCCTTGCAGGCACTTGTTTCTGGGACTTCTCACATGTTCACACTGTGCCAGAAGCAATTAGGAAACATGTTCTCTAGCCAATGACCTTGGTGTGGAAGTAATCCCTTGACAGTGAATCTCTATGTTAGTGACAGTTAAGAAGGTCATTGATTCCATTTCAACATTTTCTCCCACATGTGCTGAATAAGAACACTGATGAAGATATTCAGCAAGAGAAAAAGAGCATGAAATATGAAGGGGATAAAGGAACCAGTTCTTTACCACCCTGCTCTTCAGATTGTTTTTCTCTTAAGTGTTTATTTTTTTAATTTATTTATTTGGTGGCAGGGAGAGAGAGAGAGATAGAGAAAGAGAGAGAGACTCCCAAGAAAGCTCTGCAGTGTCAGCACAGAGCCCGATGCAGGGCTTGTTCCTATGACCATGACACCATGACCTGAGCTGAAACCAAAAGCCTGTCACTCAACCAACCTAACCCCCAGGCTCTTCCTTCATGTTGTTTTGTTATCACTTTCAAGTAAAGGAAGAAGGTCTCATTGTTGGATTTCTAGCTCTTGCAATTCGTGTATAAACCCTCCGGGGAACATTAGGGCCTTGAAACAAGGCCAGGCAGAGATGAGCAGGTGGACGTGACTGGCTTTGGCTCCCGGAGTGAACACTCTGTGAGAAGGTAGGGGACAGGCTGGGGCAGAAGGAGGTGCTGACCAACGACCTGATGCAGGGACTGTCTGCACTTGACTGGCTTTCAGACATGTCCTGGTGGAGCTGGGTGCTGGGTCTTGAGCAATGCTCATGGCCACGGGGAAGGGGGTCACTGTGACAGGGTGGCTCCTGTTTCCACTGAGGGGCACGGTGTAATCGGGTAGCCTGCAGGCCGTGCTGCAGTGAGGACAGCCTCTCAGCACTGCAGGTGTTCAGGACCCTGCACAGCAGACCGTTGGTGTGGCTTTGGAGAACATGCTTCATGTAACATGTTTGCCCAAATGGGGATGAGTTTGCTGAGACTCAGCTCAGTCCTTGCCCTGGGACAACGTGTGAGTGCAGGTGAGCAGTGCTTTGGGGTCCCCTCACCCTCAGCCGCCTGTCTGTGCTCCTTCTGTACTGCTTGTCCCATAATCTACACCCCACCCCCCAGACCTGCTGTAGATCTGTCCCAGCAGCCAATGGCCAACCAAAGACACCCCGGATGACAGGATTGCCACATGTCCTCATCGCCCATCTCCACTGCCTGTGCCCAAGCTCCCACAGTCCTCATGTGTTCCTTGGTGTGGTACCCACTGTGGGTCTGGGCACCAGCTCTGCCCTGGGGATGATGATTTTCCCTCCAGAGCTGGGGCTCTGGACATAGTCGTGAGTAAGAGAGGGGTTATGGTGCCAAGTGCAGAGCTAAGAGAGGTAACAGACCTTCCTCTTCATTACTGGACTCAGTCAGGTATTCTGTCTGCTCAAAGCAGCACCCATAGCCATGGTCCTCAGGTATCCTATGTACTGGAGATGCCACTTCCTTTTTGTAGAATATCATCTTGAATCTGGCACTCCAGATATAAATACATATATTTATTTAAAATACTTTTTAAGTTTATTTATTTATTTTGAGAGAAACAGAGATAGCAGAAGTAGGGGAGGAGCAGAGAGAGAGAGAGGAAGAGAGGGAATCCCAAGTGGGATCTGTGCTGTCAGTGCAGAACTCAGGATGGGACTGGAACTCACAAACCCTGAATTCATGACCTGAGCCAACATCAAGTGTCAGACGCTTAACTGACTGAGTCCCCCAGGCACCCTCCAGGGGGGCCTTTAAACAGTGAATCCATCTACTAGGGTAATAGCTCCTGGTTTGTATAGTCTCTCACAGGACAGGGGAACTCCGTATCTATTCTAAAGGTGGCCAGATAGTAGTATTTATAGATGATCTGCGAAGACAAATCCTTACTCAGAGCAGGTCAATATCAGTCAAGGTGGGCTTCCTGCATCTTCTACCCAATGCCTAAGAGATGGTGTCATGTCATAGTGTCATATCAGCGTCTAGATGACAGTTGCTGGCAGAGTACTAACTGGCTAAGCCTTGGTGAGTGGAGCCCGTGCTGCTGAGTTCGCAGCCAGCTTCCTTCCCTGCCACTATGATCCAGTCAAGACCGTCGTTCCAGGCCTGGGGGCTGGCAGGTATCACCTGATTGTTAGTGCCTCTTCCATGATGAATCTTCCTGAACAAGAACAAGCAGAACACTTATTTCATGCTCTTTGCTCACATGTACAGGTCCATCCACCTGCCTTTCCCCAGCCCTCTTTATCTCCGAACTCTCAACTTCTAATTTACTTTAACATGTATTGGTGGCTGCAGATGAGAACAGTTTTATCTTCCAATCCTGCAAATATTCACCAAGTTTTGCTTACACAGTGAATCATTTTTTTCCTGTATATTAGAAATAGCTATGTAGATGCAAGCAAAATAAACACAAACCTGTACTTTCTAGAACCTAAGACCCCTATGGAAATATTAGATCCATAATTTCTTAGGCACATTTTCAAATGATCAAATTATTTGCCATGATTTTTCCATTTTCTTAGCCATATGTGAACATGGGTTCCTTTTCTCCAGTGTCATAGAACTGGTACCTCATGGCTCTTGGCCTACAACAACCCCAATAGTAGGCTTTTTCTTATCATTCTTCTAATCTCCACCCACTGCCCTGAACCAAAGCCAATACCACATATGTTAGTACTATTGGTAGACATTTATATGTTTTCTATGGTTTTATAACAAATGGTTCCCAAACTTAGCTGAGTACAAATTATATGTTACCTCTCTTGATTCTACAGCTGGTCAGGTACTTTGTCCACTGCACTGCTTTCATCTGGGGGAGTTCATGCAGTGACTTTCAATTGGCAGAAGGGTCTCTCTCTGTGACATCTCCCATTCCGGCTTCTTCACAACATGCTCTCAATGTGGTGTCCCAAGCAGTATGGCAGAAGTCACAAGGCATGTGCATTCTAGAAGTGCCAGATCACCACTTCTGCTATATTCTTCACAAAGCCCGTCACAAGCTCTTGGTGATGAGGGGGTCATTAAGCCAGATTGTGAGGGAAACAGCCTCCTTTCAGAGGACATGTTACACTCACCCTTCAGGATGACTTGCAGGGACGTAAAGTGAGGACCTCTGTGCCCTGGCACCTGGCACTGGATGTGAGCCACTCACCGTGGGACACAACCTTGGCAGAAGGGATTTCTGCAGAGACTCCCAGATGTGAGTCCTCAGAAGCCAGAGGTCCTGGGAGCTGAGTACAAAGTCTGTCAGTGCTGAGTAGAGAGCTGGGAATGCTGGGATCAGGACATAGGAAACACAACACACCCGATTTGCTCATTGCACATAGACGGTCCACACTTACTACACGCTGCCATGCTGGTGACAGCAGGACTGAACTCCATTGTTCCAGGGCACGATGACTTCGCCTCCTCACCTGTCTGGATGTCCATCCACTCATGCCTTCAATGTGATGTCTGTCTCGTCTGCAAGCAAGAAGCTCAGGTCCAGTGCAGGCATCTCTTTCCCTGACAGCCCATCAGGGCCTCCACTCCCTTGTGTTTCCAGCCAGAAAGGAGCCATTCCTTCATGTCCCTTCCATCACGATGCACCCAAGTACCTGCTTACTTGTGTCCCCCAACTTTTGGATTATACACTCTTTGAGGGGATGAGAGCATCGTCTTACTCATATTTCCTAATAGGTAGGGGTTAGCACAGTGCCTGTTATACAGCTGGTGTGGTGGGCGTACCCTCTAGAAAGCCCCATGATTTCTCCCTCAGTTCTCACCTCTCTTTCCCTGGAGAGTGGGCCACACATGCAGTCTGTATCTAATAAATAGAGGTGGCAAGATTGGTGTGTCCTGATATATGGCAAAGGGGAAGAGATTTTGCACATATAATTCAGGTTGCCTTTTTTTTTTTTGAATACAAAATTTCTATATTTTCTTTTTTTAAAATAGTTTATTGTCAATTTGGTTTCCATACAGTGCTCTTCACCACAAGTGCCCTCCTCCATCACCACCACCGCTTTTACCCCCCTCCCCCTTCCCCTTCAACTCTCAGTTCATTTTCAGCATTCAACAGTCTCTCAAGATTTGCATCCCTCTCTCTCCCCAACTCTCTTTCCCCCTTCCCCTCCCCCTGGTCCTCCATTAGGTTTCTCCTGGTTTCCTGTTAGACCTATGAGTGCAAACACATGGTTTCTCTCCTTCTCTGCCCGACTTATTTCGCTTAGCATGACACCCTCAAGGTCCATCCACTTTCCTACAAATGGCCAGATTTTATTCTTTCTCATTGCCATGTAGTACCCCATTGTGTATATATACCACATCTTCTTGATCCACTCATCAGGTGATGGACATTTAAGCTTTTTCCATGTTTTGGCTGTTGTTGACATGGCTGCTATGAACATTGGGGTACATGTGCTCCTATGCATCAGCATTTCTGTATCTCTTGGGTAAATGCTTAGCAGGGCTATTCCTGGGTCATAAGGGAGTTCTATGGATAGTTTTTTGAGGAACCTCCACACTGTTTTCCAGAGTGGCTGCACCAGTTTACATTGCCAACAACAGTGTAGGAGGGTGCCCGTCTCTCCACACCCTCGCCAGCATCTATAGACTCTTGATTTGTTCATTGTAGCCACTCTGACTGGCATGAGGTGGTATCTCAGTGTGGTTTTGATTTGTGTTTCCCTGATGATGAGTGATGTTGAGCATCATTTCATGTGCCTGTACAACATCTGGATGTCCTCTTTGGAGAGGTGTCTGTTCATGTCTTCTGCCCATTTCATCACTGGGTTATTTGTTTTGTGGGTGTGAAGTTTGGTGAGTTCCCTGTAGATTTTAGATACTAGCCCTTTATCTGATATGTCATTTGCAACTATCTTTTCCCATTCTGTTGGTTGCCTATTCGTTTTCTTGATTGTTTCCTTTGCAGTGCAGAAGCTTTTTATCTTGATGAAGTACCAAGAGTTCAGTTTTGCTTTCATTTCCCTTGCCTTTGGGGATGTGTCAAGTAGGAAATTGCTGTGGTGGAGGTCTAGGAGGTTTTTTCCTACTTTGTCCTCGAGGGTTTAGATGGCTTCCTGTCTCACATTGAGGTCCTTCAGCCATTTTGATTTTATTTTTGTGTATGGTGTAAGAAAGTGGTCTAGTTTCATTCTTCTGCATGTTGCTGTCCAGTTCCCCCAGCACCATCTGCTAAAGAGGCAGTCTTTTTTCCATTGCATACTTTTTCCTGCTTCGTCAAAAATTAATTGGCGATACATTTGTGGGCCCAGTTCTGGGTTCTCTATTCTATTCCATTGGTCTATGTGTCTGTTTTTGTGCCAATACCATACTGTCTTGATGATGACAGCTTTGTAGTACAGGTTAAAGTCTGGGATTGTGATGCCTCCCATTTTGGTTTTCTTCTTCAATATAACTTTGGCTATTCGGGGTCTTTTGTGGTTCCATATTAATTGGAGGATAGTTTGTTCTAGCTTTGAGAAGAATATTGGTGCAATTTTGATGGGGATTGCATTGAATGTGTAGATTGCTTTGGGTAGTAATGACATTTTCACAATGTTTATTCTCCCGATCCATGAACAGGGAATGTTTTTCCATTTCTTGGTGTCTTCTTCAATCTCTTTCATAAGTTTTCTGTAGTTTTCATCATATAGGTCTTTTACATCCTTGGTTAGGTTTACGCCTACGTATTTGATGGTTTTTCGTGCAATCGTGAATGGGATCAGTTTCTTGATTTCTCTTTCGGCTGTTTCATTTTTGGTGTATAGGAATGCAACTGATTTCTGTACATTGATTTTGTACCCTGCGACTTTACTGAATTCATTAATCAGTTCTAAAAGACTTCTGGTGGAGTCGATTGGGTTTTCCATGCAGAGTATCATATCATCTGCTAAATTGAAAGTTTGACTTCTTCTTTGACAATTCTGATGCCTTTTATTTCTTTTTGTTGTCTGATTACTGATGCTAGGACTTCCAGCACTATGTTAAATAGCAGTGGTGAGAGTGGACACCCCTGTCGTGCTCCTGATCTCAGGGGGAAAGCTCTCAGTTTTTCCCCATTGAGGATAATATTGGCTGTGGGCTGTTCATAAACTGCTTTTATAAAGTTTAGGTAAGTTCCTTCTATTCCGACTTTCTCAAGGGTTTTTATTAAGAAAGGGTGCTCTATTTTGTCAAATGCTTTTTCTGCATCTATCGACAGGATCCTATGGTTTTTTCCCCTTCTTTTGTTAATGTGATGGATCACATTGATGGATTTGCGAATATTGAACCAGCCCTATAACCCAGGAATGAATCCCACTTTATCATGATGGATAATTCTTTTTATAGGCTGTTGAATTCGATTTGCTATTGTCTTGTTGAATATTTTTGCATCTGTATTCATTAAGAATATTGGTCTGGATATTCTCTTTTTTTTCTGGGTCTCTATCTGGTTTGGGTATCAAAGTGAGGCTGGCTTCGTAGAATGAATTTGGAAGTTTTCCTTCTATTTCTATTTTTTGGAATAGTTTGAGAAGAATGGGTATTAGCTCTGCTTTAAATGTCTGGTAGAATTCCCCTGGGAAGCCATCTGGCCCTGGGCTCTTATTCATTGGGAGATTTTTGATTATGGATTCGATTTCTTCACTGGTTATTGGTCTATTCATGCTTTCGATCTCTTCCCGTTTGAATTTTGGTAGTGCATGTGCATTTAATTTTGTCCATTTCTTCTGTGTTGTCCCGTTTGTTGGCATATAATTTTTCATAGTAATCTCTGATGCTTGCTTGTATTTCCGAGGGATTGGTTGTAATAGATCCTTTTTCATCCATGATTTTGTCTATCTGGGTGCTCTCTCTTCTCTTTCTGAGGAGCCTGGCTAGAGGTTTATCGATTTTGTTTATTTTTTCAAAGAACCAACTCTTGGTTTCATTGATCTGCTCGATTGTTCTTTTGGATTCTATATTGTTGATTTCTGCCCTGATCTTTATGATTTCTTTTCTTCTGCTGGGTTTGGGGTGCTCTTGCTGCTTCCCTTCTAGTTCCAGTAGGTGCTCTGTTAAAATTTGAATTTGTGCTTTTTCTACTTTGTTGAGATTGGCCTGGATTGCAATATACTTTCCTCTTAGGACTGCCTTTGCTGCATCCCAGAGATTTTGTATATTTGTATTTTCATTTTCATTGGTTCCATACATTTTTAAATTTCTTCCCTAATTGCCTGATTAATGCAATCATTCTTTAGTAGAGTGGTATTTAACCTCCACATTTTTGGAGGTTTTCCAGACTGTTTCCTGTGGTTAATTTCAAGTTTCATAGCATTGTGATCTGAAAGTGTGCATGGTATGATCTCTATTCGTTTATACTTATGGAGGGCTGCTTCATGCCCCAGTATGTGATCTATCTTGGAGAATGTGCCATGTGCACTCGAAAAGAAGTGAATTTCCTCTCTTCAGGATGCAGAGTTCTAAATATATCTATCAACTCCATCTGTTCCAATGTGTCATTCAGGTCCATTGTTTCTTTAGTGATTTTCTGTCTGGTTGATCTATCCATTGCTGTCAGTGGAGTATTAAAGTCCCCTGAAATTAGCACATTTTAGTCAATAAGAATGTTTCTTTCTGTGATTAATTGTTTTATATATTTGGGCACCCCCAAATTTGGCGTGTAGATATTTATAATTGTTAGCTCTTCCTGATGGAGAGATCCTGTAATTATTATATAATGTCCTTCTTCATCTCTTGTTACTGCCTTTACTTTAAAGTCCAGTTTGTCTTATATAAGGATGGCTACTCCAGCTTTCTTTCAGCTTCCAGTCGCATGATAGATATTTCTCCATCCCTTTACATTTAACCTGAAGGTGTCTTTCTGTCGAAAATGAGTCTCTTGTAGACAGAAAATAGATGGGTTTTGTTTTTTTATCCATTCTGCTACCCTCGGTCGTTTGGTTGGAGCATTCAGTCCATTTACTTTTGGTGTTATTATTGAAAAATGTGGGTTTAGAGTCATTGTGTTCTCCCTAGAATTCATGTTTATAGTGGTGTCTCTGACACCTTGTATTCTTTGCAACATTTCCCTTATAGAGTCCCTCTTAGGATTTCCTGTAGGGCTGGTTTGGTGGTCATGAATTCTCTCAATTTTTGTTTATTTGGGAACACGTTTATCTCTCCTTCTATTTTGAATGACAGGCTTGCTGGATAAAGGATTCTGTTCTGTTTTTTCTGTTCATCACATTGAAGATTTCCTGCCATTCTTTCCTGGCCTGCCAAGTTTCATTAGATAGGTCTGTAACCACTCTGATAGGTTTCCCTTTGTATGTGAGGGCCCTTTTCTCCCTAGCTGCTTTCAGAATTCTCTCTTTATCTTTATTTTTTGCCAGTTTCACTATGATATGTTGTGCCAAAGGCCAATTCAAATTATGTCTTAAGGGGGTTCTTTGTGCCTCTTGAATTTGAATGTCTATTTCTTTTCCCAGATTTGGGAAGTTCTCTGTTATAATTTGGTCTAGTATCCCTCTAGGACCTTTCTCTCTGTCTTCCTCTTCAGGAATTCCTATGATAGGGATGTTGTTCCATTTGATTGTATCACTCAGGTCTCGAATTCTCCTTTCCTGCTCCTGGATTAATTTCTCTCTCTTTTTTTCAGCTTCCTCTTTTGCTATAATTATATCTTCAAATTCACCTATTCTTCTCTCTGCCTCATCAATCCTTGAGGTGGCTGCCTCCAGTTTGTTATTCAACTCATCTATAGCCTTTTTTAACTCATCACACCTATTTTCAAAGTGCCTAGTCATTGTCTCAGTTGATTCTTTGATGCTTTTCTTAACCCTAGCGATTAATTTTATGACAAGTTTTTAAAATTCTTTATCCGATATGTTGTCTCAATCTGCCTTGAGTAGTTTTGTGGCTGTGACTTCCTCCTGGAGGGCCTTCAGGGGAGAGTTCCTTCGTTTTGTCATTTTTGCTAGATTTCTGTATCTTGTCACCTTTAGAAAGCTCTTTGTGCACTGTGCACCTGTTAATATTTCTCTGTTAATGGAGGCTTATTGACTGTCTAGGGCCTGTTGTTTCAGGAAATATTCTTTTAATGCTGTCTCTCAGTTTCTCTTGCTGTGCCTTTGAATATTTTCTTTCCAAACTCAGCAATATTTGGGACTCGCTGTCATGCACACTTTGGCTTGTTTCTTGGTGTAGCCCTATGAAGGAAAACAGACAGACAAACACAGAGGGAACAGTAACAAACACACAGGCAAATCAAACAAACAAACACATTAAAAGGGGAAAGAAAAGAAAGAAAATGAAGAGGAAAGAGATGAAATGAAGAGTAGAAGAAAAGAAAAAAAATAAAGGTGGTCAGAGACAACAAAGGACAGTGGACAGTGGACAGTCTAAAGGTGTATGGCCAGTTGAGGGGAGAGGTAGGGATGAGATATAGGAGAATATATCTGGATTGCAAGAAGGTAAAATAAGGGAGAAAGGGGAAAGGAAAATAAGGAGTAAAAATTTTAAAAAATTTAATTAGAATAAAGTAATAATAATAAAAAATACATACAGAAAAAGAAGAAAAGAAAAAAATGAAGAAAAAAGAAAAAGAAAAAAATTATATAAAAAAACTAAAAACATTAGCTCCCCCTCGTGGATAGGCGTGGTTTGGTGTGGTAGGCCTCGGAGGCTGCTCTCAGAGGCTCCGCCTTGGTGTCTGCAGAGATTAGATAGGCAGCACACCAAGCCTAGCTGGAACTACCCACTGTAGGCCACTCTAATGAATCCGATCTCCTTGTGCCCTGGTTGAGCCGAGTTGTATTTTCCAGGCCCGCCATGGTTCAAAGTTCCAGTCCATGGAATTTTTATGCTACCACAGATGAGATGTATTTGCTTTGATGGCTGGCTTCTTAGGGGGAGGAATCGGTTTGTTTTGGCTTAGGCAGGGATTTCGGCTGCCCCTGCCTAAGGCAAAATGTGCAGCAGGAGGTGAAGTGTGCACTGTCAGAGACCGAACCCCCAGGTGGGATTGCATTTGCGTTGGGGTAGGAATGAGTGTGCAGCTGTTGCTGGAAGTGCCGGGAGCTGCTGGAAATGAGCTGGGAGCTTCTGCAGCCTGAGCGAGCACCCAGGTCTCCACCACCGCCAACTCCCTGCCGGGATCGCACAGAGGTGGAGGCTATTTTTTCCCTGTTGGCACCCGGGATTCAGGATTTGCGCAGCCAATGTTGGGGGTGAGATGCACAGTGGAAATGAGGTGTGTACTCCCAGTCCCAAAACTGAGGTCGAAGTGAGCACCCCTGACACCGCTGCTGCCACATCCGCTGACTCCCCGCCAAGATGGCGCAGAGCTGGAAGCTGTTCTTTCCCTTACGCTACCTGGGTTTAGGAGTTGGGGTACCCAGCAGTTATCTATGGAGTGAGTTTCTCTCTGCAAGCGTGGTTAAGCGTTCTTTACCTCTTCCCCAGAGACAGTACTATGAGCGTGTTCAGTCTCTCTGTCTCTTCCCTTTGTCTCTCGGGCTCTGCCTGCTTGCCCCTCATTGGGCTGGGGCTCCCACCTCCCTTGCCCGTCTCGGGCTGGCCCGTTTTCCAATCTCCCCAGTTCGCACTCACTCACTCAGGTATCTTTGAGGTTGTCTTCTTTCTGGATTCCGTATTTTCTCCTTCTGCTCTTGCAGATGAGAGTAATGTCCTTCTCAGTTTGATAGATGGGGCAGACGAAGTTTACAGAGCTCCCTTCCTCTCTGCCATCTTGGCTTCTCTTCAGGTGCTTCTTAATCAACTGACTGAGTTACTCAAAAGAGATTTCTTGTGAGGGCCTGATGTAATCAGGCATGCCCATAAATGAGGTCCCAGGCCCTTTGTCAAGGCAGAGACATGAAGAAGCAGAGACTTTGCCCCTCACTGTGGGCTCTGAGGAACTAAGCTGTCATGAATTCTACAGCCACAAGGAAATGCATTTGCCAGCAACCTGAGGAGCTCAGAAGTGGACCTTTCCTTAGCTGGGTGTCTAGACAAGAACACAATCCAGCAAACACCTTGATTTCAGCCTAGTGAGACCTTAAGCAGAGAGCCCAACAGAGTGGTGATCGTGAGGTCATAGATGTGTGTTGTTTTATGTCCCTGTGTTTCTAGTGATTTGTTAAGCAGCAACTGAGAGCAAACATACTGCCATCAGTATATGCAGGATAAATGCACGTGATACACGCACACAACAGGTTCATTGTGGTGGGCAGTGCAGTTTTCAATATAAATATTACTTTAAGATGATGACAGATTGAGGAAACTTAAAGGTGGTGCAATTTATTTAGTCCAACTCCTTTGCCCCCCCACCTAAAGCAATTATGTCAAGAAAATCCAGATGAACTGTATGCGGGCAAATGATTGATGCAGTTAGGATTTGAAACCCAACTCATTCATGGTGATGTTAGCTCTGCTTATAACATTGTGTTCCCTCTCTCTGTGAAAATATATGTGAATTATCTTTAAAACGGCAAAGTCATAGAAATTATCTTGTGATGAGTACTGAAAATAAGGCATGGAATAAAAGGAGATGTGTAAGTCCTTCTTCAGGAAAGGTAATTGAACTTGTGCTAGGTAAGAATTCTGCCTTATGACTTGTTTTCTATTGTCTCTTTCTTGCCACCACTAAAGGGATTGTGAGGAATGGTTTGGGTATCTCTAGTGCCGAGGGAGCAGCCTCTGAGTGCCAGAGGCCACTCTCCTAAGTGCACTTTGGAAAGGGCTGTGGAAAGGGCCGTTTATCATTGCATCTGAGGCTGATTGCTGCCAGTAGGAAAGTACTTTCATGGTTTGAACAAACAGAAATACTTGACAAAGAACACTTTTTATTGTCTGAGTTTTCCCCTATCTTTTAAAAATTTTCTTGCCCTATTAAGTGTCTCCCTCTCCCTACATTTTTTCTTACTGAGTTAATGGGTAAACTTATCATTCTAAATATCATTAAAATTACTGACATGTTATTTTCTAACTTTGGAAGGTTAATGTAAAATATTAATAAGTTTATATTTCTGATGCTCTGTGATATGATTAATTTACATGCATATTTTCTTATATAATGTTGTTGCCTTTGTTTTGGTTATATTAGCTAAAATAATCAGGTAGTGTTATTATTATAGTCTTTTTAAAAGAAATTTAAGTTTTACTCATGCCACTAAAATATCCCAAAGATATAAACCTTGATTTGCATAATTAACAGATGTAAGAACACAAAGAGGCATAAGACAATGACTAATAAGAAGAGGGCAGGGAGAGAGAAAGGATTGGATACTGGTAATATTTGTCCAATCAGCTCAGTAAAGTGAGTGAGGCTGATGAGAAGTTTCTTCCATTTCAGCAGGAAATACAGGTTTAATTACAACAGAGAAGAAAATTCTAAACCACTTTAGATGAAAGTATAAACATAAATTGCATATCTACCAGACCCCACCCTTACTACATACATATAAAATTGCCCCTTATTAGAACAATATATAGAGAAACTATATTTAATTAGAGCAGATTTAATATATTTCATATTTCATCATATAAAAAGTATATAAATATTGCCTTCCAGAATATATTCTGGAATACTAGACAGAGCTAAAGGAATATGACTGGGAATTACCAGCATAATTAAGTTCCAAACAAAGCTAGTTGAGGAACTGATGCCAGTAGTTCATTTCAGCAGTGGCATGGTCTAATGACATCAGCACGCATAGGTTTTGAGCAACACAGAAGGTATCAGTATCAGCCTCACCAGATTGGGGGAAGGACCAGGACAAAGCCGAGGGGAAATGAGAAGAAGTAAAGACACACGAAGGTCCAGCCCAATGCTGTTTCTTCAGAAAACCTCCAGTCCACCCACCCGACCCGAAGCAACCTTGAGGGTAACAGCACAGTGGCCTGGAGGCCCTGGGTGACACCGTGGGTGAGACTCTGGGTGAGGACAGCTCCAGAGGTGGGCCATGGGAAGGGGTGCCTCATTCCCTCTGGTGTCCCCTCAGGCAGGAGAGACCATCTCTGAGGTGGGGAAAACTGGGAGCAACTTAAGTGATGCCAATAAGTAAAACAACAGAACTACAATAAAGTATTTTATTGTCTGCTTGTTACCATGGAAACACAACAATCAGAGTGGATATTGCTTTATCTTTTTGTGCGAACCACTCTCAAGGCGAAACATGATGTGAAATTAATAAACAGATTAGATATTTTTCTGATCTCAGAGTTGTTTATAACATCTAAAGATTGTATATTTTCTCTCTTTAAAAAAATGTTTAACAAAATCAGATTGGAGAAAATTGTCTGCATAAAAAGTGCTGAATAGATATTTTTATTATATTATCTAGGATAACACTGCAAATGTAAAATTATAGTATTTTTTACTTGAAATAATTAGTTTCCATTCCATTAAACATAATATTTGTCAAATTGGGTTGAATCCTATCCTAAAGGCTGGTATTTTCAAGTTTATTTTTCAACCTACTTGAACCAAAGATAGCAGCAGGGTTCTCTGTAATACATGGCAATTAATGTCCAAAGTATACTTCTCTGAATCTGTTCTCTTATCTGTAATACTTATATTAGAAATTAGTCATTTTTGCCATAAAATTGTATGAGTCTATTTAAGTTATAATGCTCCACTTTAATATTTATCAAAATTATAAATTTGATGAAAAGCTATAATCTTCAGCAATTTGGTTGCCTTTTGTTATTAATTGAAATATATTTAATATATAACATTAACAATTGATTCAAAATTTTAAAATGTTGAAATTATATAGACAACATACTCTGAAGTTGCCTATAGGACCCTGTAATGTTCTTCAGAGTACTCGAAGGAACTTCCTAAATGTTTTCCAAACAGGCTAGCAATGGAAGTATATCTGTGAGCAAAGAACACTGGACTGTCCATGTGTTGAAACATTTCTTGATTCATAGTTACTGGGAAAAGATCATTTTTTTTAAAAAATCTCAAAAAGTGTAAGATCTCAAAAGTTTTCTGCATATTTGAAACTAATTAGTGAGCTGAATATGAGCTAGGACCTGAGTCCCCACTCAGTGAGTGTTTTTAGTCTTTTGGGGGTTAATTTGCTACACGTGTGATATGTGTTATGTTGCTAGTGGAGCCCAAAGGGCGAATGTACAGGGTTAAAAGACTGCAAAGTCTCTGGCGTCTCTTGCATTTGGAGAAGATGTCCATATATACATGACAATGCGACTTCTTCATTAACAACATGGAACCCCGTAGTGTTTACAGTGGAAAGAGGGTGTTCCCTTCCATCCAGTGCCATCATCTGTGAGAACCAATGCTGAAGGAAAAATAAGCTTCCCAGATGCAGAGAGTGAGCTGTGCCCAGCTCCTGGTCTGCTCCCCCTCACGTGACCTTCCTGCACCTCATGTGCCTCGAGTTTTATTGGCACTCCACTCCCCAAACCTCTCCCAATCCCACAGTAGTGTCACCATGTAAACATCTCCCTTGTTACTTGAAATTTTATCTTAACTTTCTGAGGACAGAATCATCTTTTAAAACCATGTATGTCTGCTTAGTAACCAGAACTTAATGAGCGATATGTCAATTCACCGAGAAAGCAGTGAACTCTTTCAATGGTGCACTAGTGGGTGATCAAAAAGAATGAAACGCTGCCACTTGCAACAATGTGGATGGAACTAGAGTATATTATGCATGAAGCAAAATTAGTCAGTCAGAGATAGACAGATATCATATGATTTCACTCATATGTGGAATTAAAGAAACACAACACATGAACATAGGGAAAGGGATGGAAAAATAAGAAAAACAGAGAGGGCGACAAACTATAAGAGATTCTTAAATAGAGGGAACAAACTGAGGGTTGGTGGAAGGAGGTGGTTGGGCGGATGGGCTAGATGGTGATGGACATTAAGGAGAGCACTTGCTGGGATGATCACTAGGTATTGTATATACGTGATGAGTCACTGGGTTCTACTCGTGAAACCAATACTATACTATATGTTAACTAACTTGAACTGAAATAAATAAATTAAAAAATAAATTAATGGTACATTTTACTTGATGTCATAGCCTTATAATAAATGCATGATGATATTGCTTATAGAATGGTAGGAAATGCAGTACATGTTGACCTAAATATAAAAACATTTCCACTAGATGCCTCAGGGTAGAGTCATACCGGACAATTCTCATTAGTATTATAACTGTATTTCAGCACCTATTTGCACATTGTTGATGCAAAATCAGTATTTTTCTGTAGATATTAACATGAATCCGATGGTAGAAAGTTTTCTTAGGATAGAGCTTCATACATTTGTCATATTATATTCATTTAACATATTTTATTTTCAAAACTTTCTACCTTTTTAATAGAAATACAATGCAAGACCATAATTTGATATTTTCATATTATAATTTGTTTTATAAACTGTTTTTGAAATTCCATAAATTTTTTGTAGTTTTGAGTTTTTATTTGAATTCCAGTTAGTTAGCATATAGTATAATTTTGGTTTCAAGAGTAGAATATAGTGATTCACCACTTACATATGACACCCAGTGCTCATCACAAGTGCCCTCCTTATAAAAATGTTAAGTGATATAAACATACTGATGGCATATTAACTTGCTTTTTGCAAATTTATTTTTATCTTTTTGTTGACCATCTATTTTTATTTTAATTAATTTAATTTATTTATTTGCTAAATTTTTAAAAATTTATTTTGAGAGAGCAGGGGAGGGGCAGAGAGAGAGAGAGAGAGAGAGAGGGAGAGAGAGAGAGAGAGGTAGAGGGGAGAGAGAGAATCCTAAGCAGGCTCCACACTTTCAGCTCAATGCCTGATGTGGGGCTTGAACTTATGAATTGCAAGATCATGACTTGAGCCAAAAACAAGTCAGATATGTAACTGAGCCACCCAGGTGCTCCAACTGATCATCTATTTTTATATTTAAAAAGTGTACATCTTACAGATATCCCTTCTAACATGAGTAAAGGATTTGCCCAATGAATATTTTCCAGCAATATTCTGAGAGCTGGATGTTAAGTAAATAAGGAAAGTCTTTCATATTTTTCTCAAACTTCTATTAGCATCTGTCATTATACCATATTAAGCACAATCCACAATACATCAACTCTGTCACAAGAAATAAATACATTCAACAACAAATGTTTGCCTGTGTGACTGCACCTCAAAGTGGCTCTGGGAAATCTATGAACCGTGGCATTGCAATGAACTGAAAATAAGGGCAGTTCACTGAATAATTGCCAGACTGATAGCAATAAAAGCAAGAAAAGAACATAATCTTCAGGAAGTCTTCTTGATTTGCCAATATTCATACAATATCCAGACTGTATATACAACAGGCCCACCACCCCTATTTTATAATGGTACTACAGTCATTTCGCAAATGTGCAAGCTATGTGAAAATAGCAGTATATACAACAGGCCCACCACCCCTATTTTATAATGGTACTACAGTCATTTCGCAAATGTGCAAGCTATGTGAAAATAGCAGTAGGGATTACAGAGATAAAAAGTGTATTTCATGTATGTGCGTGCGCATTTCTGTCCACCTATCTGTATTCAAAGCAATGGGTCTATCCAATAATATTTTCTGAAACACTCAAATTCATTTTAGATATAGACACGTGCCTACAAGAATCAATTATGCCAAGCATGCAGGAATAAATGTTGATGTACTATTTAATGCCATATTCAAATGTTTACTACTAATGTACTTTCTTAATAAATACATCATGGGTTAGGAGTAGGGAGCAAGTTGAAGATTAAAAATTATGTTTCTGTGAGGCTGTGGTAAGTGAACCGGGTCAAAAACGAATCTGGATTTTTGCAAATGCCTAACAACCCACAGGCTGCTTTACATTTGATTTCTTTTGTGACCTGTCAAAGTTCAGGGAAACTCACTGAAAACAAAGGAGCATTTTCTTTAGCCTCTTTTCTAGCAACATGAGCAGTGCTATAAAAATTTAATACTGTGTTACATTTTCTTTAACAGCCACCCACATTTAGGCTGTAAATAAGAAGGTTTTCAAGTGCACGACTGCCATAGAAGATAATTTTCCTAAACACATTTTGTTTAATTGTAATTCTGTGTTCAATAGCACAGGTTACAGAAACAACCAGTGCCTTCCCTACTAAATAGGATTCTGTGGTGGATGGGTGTGGTGTGTACTTTGATAGTAACTAATGAAATGAGGAGACTGCATGAGAACTCGCTGCTTATGAGCCCCAACTGCCTGTTAACTGTGAGACATGAGATCCTATCTTTCCTGCAGTTTTAATTTCTAACTTTGAATGCAGCTCCTGACTCTCCAGCCCCATACCCTTTCTCTCTCCCTTTTACATCAGTTTTCCACTTAACATTAACTCTAACATATGACCCAGAACCTCAATATAAAGATGTGTTGATGGGGCTCTGGATGAATAATATCAACTAAGTGAGGAAATTTGTTTCCCAGTATGCCACATCTTTGGAATGTGTCCTTCTTGAGTGATTAAATTTTTTAAAATGTTTATTTATTTTTGAAGGAGAGACAGAGCACTAGCTGGGGAGGAGCAGAGAGAGAAGGAGGTACAGAATCCGAAGCAGGCTCCTGGCTCTGAGCTGTGAGCAGAGCCTGACACAGGGCTTGAACTCACAAACCATGAGATCATGACCTGAGCCAAACTTGGAAACTTAACCGACTGAGCCACCCAGGTGCCCCTGAATGTGTCTACCCTTCTTTAAATGGGTAGAACAAATAAACAGACAACAACAAAACAAAAACGATTTTCCTTCAGAAATGTCTAAGCCAATGAATGTGTGCAGATTCTTTGAGGGAATGAAGTATTTCAAATAGGAATTGATATGATGCCAAGACAAAAGTGCAGATTTTGGAGTCAGATATGTTTTTGAGTTCTGGTTCTTCTTGCTCATTTGACATTAGCCCTGTTTTTAACCTCTCAGAGGTTGATCCTTTTAAAATGGAAATCTGGTCCCTCTTTCAGTAAACAGTTGTAAATATTAAATAGACAATGTACGGTAGTATATTGACCAGGGTATTATACACATAGGTGCAATATACAATATTGATATAAATGTAATATGTATCACAATACAAATTCTGTAAGTACATATACAATATAAATATAAGTAATACATTCTACAAGTATAATATATACTTGCAGACAAAAAATGGGTAAGTCTATTAGCCAACCTCTCCTGTCCCTGGGGTCCCAGTACAGTCAGTACCCTGCCCACGAGCCAGGCTTCACTTGTGGGCTCATCCCCAGCATTGCTCTGCCCCCATCCATCTCTGGTCTCATATATGTAGTCAGGTTGTGCTTGTGCTGGTAAGTGCAACATTTAAGTCCATGCAACTGTATCTGTTACCTATTGCCAGGACGATGTTGCATAACAAATACCTCAAACATAAGTGGCATAACATCTGTGGCATAAGATCTGTATTTGGTTCATGGGTCTGTGGGCTTAGCTTGGGTGGGCTTTCTTGCTCATTCTCCTATTTTCTGCCAGTTACAGGTTGGCTTCTACGGGTTGGTTGACTGGCAGCTGCTCTGAAAGAGACACAGGTGGTGTAAATTGGACAACTCAGTTTCACTTCGGTGTCTTATTTATTAAGCTCTGGTAAATCATTTACTTTGAAAATTCATTTGGTGCATAAATGATAAACAAAATAAGAGCCAATACTTTTTACTTTCTCATATTACTTTTTATCATTTTTAAGCTCTGAGAAGCCAAGATAAGATGCAATTTCATACATGTGGACTTCTGAAATATGGGGTAATGTAAAATAACACTGAAGAAAAAGCAGGGGATGTCATTCCTCATTCAGGAGGTAGGATTTACCCAGCACTTGCTCAAGTGATCATCTCCTATAGGCAAGGCACGTCAGAGCCATCCGTCTGTCCTAGCTTCTGACATTGGACTTGCAGAGAGCCCTCCCTCCACAGACGTTAGTCAGGAAATCATGTGCAGCCCTGCGCAATAGGCTAAGTGGCTACAGGCCACTCTCCAGGACCTGAGCATGGCTTCCCTGGAGCTTGGCTCTCCCCTCTGAGGACTCGTTTGCTCTGATGCACAAGCCAAGGAGAATAGCTGGTGGCTCATCACCCATGAGGGGATGGGGCAGCATATCGGAGCTAAGAGGAGGGACAGCATCCCATTGTTCTTAAGGAGTGAGGATGCAGTGAGGGGTTTCCTCGAGGAGAAAACAACATTTCTGATTGATAGTCAACCATCACTGCAGTGAGTGTGATTTACTGGCCCCTGAGGTCCCAGGATTGAGACATTTTAAGGAAGGCGGATAGAGTGTGAGTCTGCTCTAGTCCAGAGAATAAGCTTCTTCTCTATGGGACCTCCAGGCATCCAGAGAAGGTGAATTCACATAATTTAATGGCTTGTTTTGGTTCATTAGTAAAACAATTTCTTTCCAACTAACAAAGCCAATACAGAAATGAGAACTCATTTATGGTAATTCTCTATTCAGCAATTTGAACATGCCCGTTCAGAAATTACTTACTAGGGTGTTTTCACAAGAAAGGCATCAATGTAGCTACGAGCTCTATCCTCCAGGCCTAGCATGGGACTCGGCCCATTGCTGGTCTTCACTGGAGTTTTACTGGAAGAAATCACAGGATGGGTGAGTGCATGTGGCAGGTACAGACTGGATTTGGGACAACTGACTGCCTCCCAATCCTGGCTATGGAGAAGAGACTTGCAGGGAGCTCACGCCCAACGCAGAGCTTGCTTGCCATCTTGTGGTGGGGGCATGGTTGGGATACCTCAACAGCTCTGATTCAGTAACTCGACCAGGGGAATGTCTGGTGAACTTTGTTCTCTGTCTTGCGGACCCTGGAGCTAACAGGCAGCTGAGATAGATGGACGGGACTCTGAGGAGGATGACCGTCTAGATCTTCCCCAAGCTGGACCTATGAGAGGTTGAGGGTGGTAATCCACCAAGTACTTTGGGAGAACGAAGGTAAATGGTATGTTCCTGGCTAAGCTGCTCTTGTGGATGGTGGGGAAGCAGACCTCCCTACCTGTGCGAATGGTGTCTACCAGGCCTGGCCAGGTTCCCCACCTCCTCTAGGGACGGTAAGGAGCAGGTGAAGAGTGGCCATCTGACCCCATGTTACATGGCCCAGTGTTGTATTTCTTTGGCAGAAACACTGTCTGCGTTGATTCAATGGTGTCTGGCCATTTCATTAGTAAGGACAGGGGTTCTTCTGACATCTGGATGAAGTGCTGGTGGGTCTGCAACTGGACAGCCAGAAGTTCCTTTATGGTCCCTGAAGCATCCCTGTTCCATGTTCCAAGACTATGTTTGGATTGTTCATTTTACGTAGTCTATTCCTGCTTAATGGATGCTTTTATCTTCTAGTGATGCTTTAAGTTTCTTCTCTATCCTCCAAATTGGTCATTATTTAGTCCCTGATTTGATATAGAGGTTTAATTAAGTGCTTAGTGGTCTTTATCCACCTGCTCTTATATAAGAGAGGGCCAGTGAAAAGCTGATTGGAGATTTTATATTATGTCCATAGGTGGGTTTGTTGACTGCAGGGTTCACTGGGATTGTGTCTTCACAGAGGGAGTCTTAGCACGTTTAAATATCTTTCCTTTCAGATGGTGATGTCCCATATGTACCTGCAATTTGCAATACAAAATTCTCTTCCCTGGGTGCAGCCATCAGGCTAGAAGACTAGGAGGAGAAGAGGGTGGGAGCCCGGTATTCATAACGTAAATTTCAATCATTGCCTGTGTTTCAATTGCACTGCTTTCCTTCTGTTCTCCATTATGCTTTATGTTTTCTAGAAAAACACACCTTTAATAATCTGTCATTTAAGAAAGAAGTAACCTTCCAGATTCTCAAAAGAAGGAAGCTATATGGGGGTTTAGCATCTACAAAAGGGAACTTAAAGTAAGCATTCTGTTTTATCCCCAATTTTGCCCAGCAGTCTACCCTATATGCTACTAATCACTGAGTCTTGTAGGAAATGTGGTAGAGTGACTTGTTCAGCTTTATCCAATGCTAATTAGGATTCAGAACTGCTGGGTAAATTACCACAAGGCATCTGTTTTTCAGTCTCCAAACGTTTTTATCTCTTCTGTCTTTTGAAAGGTCACCTGTCCCTGGTGGGATTCAGTGCAGGCGGAGGCAGGCATGTCTGTTCTTTCCACCATATTTATGTAGAAATCTGACCCTGACAAGACCAAGACACATGACACTGAAGAAGATTTTCAGGGACTTCTACTCTTGATGTTATACCAACGTGTCTCAGAAAGTCGTGAAGATTGCACCCAGGCATTTTACCACAGTGCTAAGTTACAAAAAGAAATGAGAATATATAGTCAGTTCAAGATGTGTGCCTTCCACTAAAACCCTATTAATAGGATATATCTGTTAATCTGTAGGTTTCTCAGAATCCCGAGAAATGGAACCTAGCACTTTTCATACTAAACTGAATATGCTCAACAGGGAAAGGCTTCAGTTATAGGAGCAGTGATTAAATTTGTATCGTTACTTGAAAACGGAGCTTCAGAGGCACCAGCTGTTGAATCCAATCTTTTTCCTCATAAATGGAAGAATGTACGTTAATATCCCTGCCATAGAAAATGCTCCCCAAAGTCGAACAGAACCCTCATCGAATAAATTTACATGAGTTTTGGTTATTTTTTATGCAGCATATTCAGATACTTCCTGTGAATTGTTTGACAAATATTTTTAATAACTTGATGTCTTGGTCAATATAAATGTTTTGAAACTATGCAATTTAGATTCTAAAATATTGTACAACTAAGTTTTCTTGCACAAAAAGGAAAATGTGACTGGCTTTTAGTTGTTTGGCATTTGGCATTTAAATACATTTTTTTTTAGTTCATTGCTCTGATTTTAAGGCAGCATAATGTTATGCCCAAATCGCAATATCATCACCAAAGACCAGAGACCACCAGGGAGACCAAGTCACACATGGAAAAGCAAAGGGCATTTATTATTACAGGCTTAAGTTTGCCGAGCTTAAGCTCAGGCTCACAGACTTCACCAGAACAGTGGATCCATGCTGAGAAAGCCCCGAACAAGGGCTGAGCAGGGTTTTTATGGAGTTTGGGAAAGGGAAGTTACAATAAATTGTGACATAGGTACAGTGATCCAATCATTATCGTATAACAGTATTGGCAACAACTTTAAACCATTTTGTTTAGAGGGTTTGTTCCTTTTGGCGGGACCCAATCACAAGATTTAGTGTTTCTTTGAAAATAACCAATTACAGGGTGGGCCAAAGACCCATATATGGGGTGAGTAACTGGTTAATCTAGTAATAAACAACAGGTAACTATCTATGGTTTCCATCTACAGGCCTGCCCTTAGGCATGTTAAGCATTTTAGCTGGCTACTTCAGGTTGGGTGTTACTAGGGTGGTCGCCTGTTGAGCAATCTGTGCCCTTTTATTGTCTAATGATTCTGGGAAACCAAAACTTGGGCCTTCGAGGGCAGAGGGGAAATTTAAAGCCTGTCATGGAGTCAGTTTGGTTCAGACATGTGTCCTTTCAATAACTCGTTTATTGAATCCCTAGACCACATCACAGATATTTCAAATTACACTTTTCTTTCCTGTCTGTCGTGCTGACCAACAGCACTCCAGGTAAAACCAGGAATGCATTAGGGGTGTGCTGCCATTCTCGCTCTTACTTTGTGGTATATTCTACACTGATGTGATGATGATTCATGAAAACAAACAATAGAAATACAACTGTTGCTAAGCAACACGGTCTCCTCTGCTTTAATGAGTTAGACGTAGTTGAAAAACTGGGAAATCTCCATAAAATGAAAGCCTGAAGCCTGCCATTGGCGTTAACAACTCTGACACTAATTCTGTATCATCTGAGGACCGTCCATGTGACTGTAGAAGCTAACAATGGAATCGTTTTGGTAAGACTCTTCTTTCTTTTCCTTGGAACACAAAAGTCACATAAATGCATTTTATTTCACTTAACAAGTAAATAGATTAAATAACTTATATGACTTCTAAATGTAAAATGTGCTCTTTAAAAGCTATGTAATCTATTACAACTACAAAAGTGAGCAGACTTTAAAATTTTTTATTTTATTTTTTTAATTTTTTAATGTTTTTATTTATTTTTGAGAGAGAGAGAGAGAGAGAGAGAGAGAGAGAGAGAGAGAGAGAGAGACAGCGTGAGCAGGGGAGGGTCAGAGAGAGAGGGAGACAGAGAATCCAAAGACAGGCTCCAGCCTCTGAGCTAGCTGTCAGCACAGAGCCTGATGCGGGACTCAAACCCATAAACCGTGAGATCATTTCCTGAGCCAAAGTCAGACGCTTAACCAACTGAGTCACCTGGGTGCCCCTAAAAATTTTAGAATATTAATTAAATTGAACTTATCCTTAAGATGAGAACTCTTGTGTGTTTTATGTTGGTGGTCTCTTACTTTGCTATCTCCAAGTATTGCTAAGTATTATTCTTAGTGTCTCTCATCTAAGTACTTATCACAAGATGCACACGTCCCTTAGAAAATTGCATATGACATACCCAGTTTCTAGCAGCAAGACATTATTATTTTTAATAATAAAAAAACAAAAAGTGTACTCTTGGAGGAATACCATATCACAAAAAGGTATGTGCAAAAATTGATGATATTGCTATAAAGAGCTTCAGAAAATTCTAGCAGCTGATTTACTCTAATAATTTAGAGTCAGTTCTTTCTTTTCACATAAATATAATGATGATATGATTTCTCTTTATTTTTCTTTATCACATTTAAATATTTTGACTTTAATATACTATGCTATTTTTTGAAACTATGTCCCCTCTTTAACTGATTAAAATTTGAGGGATTATTCTAGTTCTGTTACATTATTTCACTTCACTTATCTTTTTCAAATTTTTCCATGTCAAGAAACATATTTTCTAAGCTTCATAAAACTGAATTTACATTTAAATGCAATCCATTCTGCAGAAAAAAATTCTTGAATACAGAGTGGTTTTATCACAGCTCTAAATGTGAAGCTACAGGATTATCCAACTACATAAATTGAAGCATTTAAATTAAATGAAAAGTAATTTTGCATAACACTACCCATGTGCTTATTAGAGAGAGATCACCTTTAATATATGATTTACAAAGTAAGCCCAATTAGTGTTCTAAAATGTCTCAATGCCAACAATTTGGGAAAAAATGAAGAGAATATAGTCTTTAAGAATAGATTATTTTTCACACAGGTCCAGAAGATGCTGAGATGGGCTTTTATAGAGAATAATGCATCGTGTGCTATTTCTAATGCAAATTTATGTAAGTCAATTTTGATTTTGTGTTTAAATAAATAATTTAAAACAATATATTGCCCTGACATAAATTTAAGTGACTAAATTGTTCTTCCTTAAAACACATTGTATGAAGTAATAATGATGACATTTATTTAATTTGTCAAGGAAATTGAAACACAGACAATGAACCCTGAACAAAGATCAAACTCAGTGTTATGCATCATACATTTATGATGTTAATTTGATCATCATAATAAAAACACTTGGAAACAACTGACAATTCAAAGTGGAAGGAAAATTCAACACTAATAAATAATCCTGAAAAGATTTTTGGCAAAGCTTTCCCATCTTGCCTTAAATATCATTTGCCTGGTAAAAACTAAGTTGCCTTGGTTGAAAAGAAAGGACAGTTGTAAAAAATACCTTTATGTGTATGTGTTATGAGGATTCTCAAAGGCAAAACCAGGCAGGAAACCATCCCACCACGTCCCCCAGGGGAAGAATAGAAGGTCTGACAGAGTCCTTGACAATTCCATTTATAACTCTGGCTCCATCCCTGTTGGAGCAGAACTTATCCATTCATCACCAGTCTTGTGAGCCAGGACTGTGGTGACTCAGTTACTTTCTGTCTCTGATTTATACACAAGTTCGGTGGATGAAGTTTCATCAGAAATAATAAAGATTTCTCATTTCACATTCTCTTGGAGTCTGTGGAATACCTTCCCCAACTCTGTCAGGCAGTGACTCCCCCAGTTTCAGAGTGTGTTGGGAACCAAGATTGCTTGGCTGAGTTCCTCTCTGGAATCTTCCATCAGCCGGAAAGACCCACTGTCCTCTCATCCTGTATCAAAT
This sequence comes from Mungos mungo, assembly GCA_004023785.1. NCBI lineage: Eukaryota > Metazoa > Chordata > Mammalia > Carnivora > Herpestidae > Mungos > Mungos mungo. The sequence continues at coordinate 27,315 of PISW01011020.1, forward strand.
ATTGGTCTGGGCTGGCTCTCTTCCTTAGAGCAGAGGGGTTATGAAGACCCATCCCAAGTCCAAGACTGCCTGGGAGATTGATTAGGACGATCTGCCATACTGCTCTCCAGCCTGGCATCTCTCAAGTATACTTGCTTCCTGTAGGTGTTGATCCAGCACACAAAATCTTAGACTGTCTCCTAGAGACTCCACTATAAGACCACTGGTACCAGGAGCATGCTAAGGAAGTAGACTCTAAAGTGAGACACTGGCATGGATCCCACATCAGTGATATGTGAAAATGGGGATCCACCATAACTGGTAGCAGAGCAATGACAGCCCTCATAATGCTGGAGCTGAACATTTTTAGGAGTTATTTGTGTTCAGTGAAGGTAAGATAGTTGAGGCAGGGATGCATTAGCAAGTGTAATGTCCTAACTGACAAATATAAATGATAGGCCCAAAGTATTTGAATGACATTATTGGGGTAGTTGACAGATCAATGAAAGACAATGGAAAGCTGAAGGTAATTAATCACAGATTTAAGGTTGAAGTGTGAGAGTCCTGTGGGCTATATCACGAAGCACTGCATGGTGGCAAAATCTAGGATAGCATGTATGGACACTGGTGTGGAGAGTGCCAAACCAAAACAGGATGGAGCATGAAATTGGGACTAAATCATAGACTTAATTATACAGCAATTTACTCTTGCATCTGACAAATGTGCTATTTTCCATCCCTATGGAGTTGGAGGACCAGGTGCATTTCACAATCTAATGGGACAGAAAACAGTTTGTACGATGTTGATCCAGGACTGGACAACTCTCCTGCCTTCCCACATAATATAGTCTGGATGCGCCTAGAAGTTCTATACAGTCCACCAAACATCACAGTAGTCATTCTGTCATTGGCACATCGTTAGTTGAAATAGATGACTGAGAATTGGCAAATACATTGGAGGTGTTGGTAAGATACCTGCATTCTAGAACATGGAGATGGGAAAAAAAGTGTTCAAAGCCTTAACATGTCAGTGATATTTTTAAAGTGACCTAGGTGTCTGAGGGATACTGGGATATGCTCTCTAAAGTAAAGGAAAAGCCTTTGCCTCATGTAGTCATCTTACTCAGAAAGAAGACATCACCTAATAATCTTCTGGTTCTGGAGATAAAACATGTTCCAAACTTGTCAACAAAGCTGTGTCACATTTACCACTTTGACCAAGTGGCATTGCTATAAACTGAATTGTGTCTCCCTCTCCCCAGCTTCATATATTGAAGTCCTCCTACCCACAGTGATGGTATTTGGAAATGGGGCCTTTGAGAGGTAGCTGGGTTTAAATGAGACCATGAGAGTAAGGCCCTGGTGATGGGATTAGTAGTATCGTAAGAACAAAAAGGAGGTATCACTGTTCTCTTACCTGCTCAGGAGGAAGCAGTCATGTGAGCACAGACCAAGATGGTGGTCAGCTGCAGGATAGAAACTGTATTGGCTGATACCTTAATCTTGGACTTTCTAGTCTCCAAAACTGAGAAATAAATATCTGCTGTTTGAGCCACCCAGTCTATGGAATTTTGTTACAGCAACCTGAGCAGATGAAGACAGACATAGAAAGCCATCAGTTTTGAGTGAGATTCAGAATACGAAACAGCTCTGTGGTCTAGGTGGCAATTTAAGTGTCCCTGTCATTTGAACAATGCAATTCAACGGACATGAGAGGTTTCTGCAGTTTGAAAATACCCTGTGTAGAGCTCCTGACATCCCTAGGATGAAAATCACAGCTAAGAGCTCTGGGCTAATAGACCCAGTTTTGGACATTGGCAGCACATAATTGTACACTATTCAAAAATAGCTCCTGAGAGCTATGGACCTGGTAGTAATGGAGATCCTGACATATCAAATGATAATGTGATAAGCACTGGTTCACATTCATTTCTGTGAGATCCAACAAGTTCAAGGTAAGGGTAGCGCAGCAGACTTATATAACAAAGAGGAAATGGTACATTCAAAATCAGGCACATATCAGCATGAGAGGACACAATTAAGCTCTGTGAGCAGGCCACCTCCTTGGTGTCCACTATTGTCTCTCTGTGGCTTCTTCTTTGGCTCAAACTTACATCCACTCTGGGTTGCCTTATGACTGGCTGATGGAGGAGGAAAAAGGCAAAGCTTGCTTAACAGTTGCATTCCTCAGTACAGGATGCAAGCTGATAAAGGGTGAGGCATGTGCTGATGCCCAAATCAGGAGTGCTCCTCCAGAAGAGCAGGTAGGAAAGAATCCTCTCATTGAACACTATGTCACTCATTTTGTGTAAACAAAATAGCCAGGGAAGGAATATAGTCTGACTCATAGGAACAGTGACTAGTTTGGCTGGTTGGTCCATGGATGAAGAAAGATTAGAACAATGGAGACATGGAAACTAGAGAAGAATCAAGTTGACAGACTTGGAGAAATGGCCCCCGGATGTGAAGACCTTTGATTTCACACTAACACTCACTAAAGAGCATCCACCTAGAGAATCTCTACACAAGGGCTCCAGAGGATTTGAACTACAAACATAGGATCCTGAGGAATAGTGCACTACAGAGAAACACACTACAGGAGAAATTAGCTGAAGCTCTGGATACATCATGGAATCCACTGAATGAGTATCCGGGGAAGAACAGTTATGGGGTTCTCCCTCCCGAGGAGAGCAGAGCCGTGGCTCAGCACTAGGACCCACACAGCCAGGCCCAGGGGCATGTGTCACCATGGCCTCTTCTCAGAGCTGCTGGATACAAGGTCCTTGGTACAAAGGCCATCCATGGAGTCCATAAATTGTTGCCTTTTCCGTTATATGGAACTGTTATCATTTGATCTAGCTAATGTGTTTTTTCTTCTGTATGGATAAATTGCTTCTCATAAAGGTGATGTACATAGAGCCCTCTGGCCTCCTCTGCACATGCAGCGACTAATATGAAGACTGACTGTGAGTGTCTCCCTAAGACATGGCTGTTCACAGACATATTATCACACTTGTCATCTATGGCCAAAGTATACCTGCATCTTGTGGGTATTTGATTTAATGAAATGTTGACTTACAGCAGTTGCTGGTGGAGTGATAAAACTTAGGATATTTAATTTTCTATTAAACAAAACACTGTGCATGTGTGAATATGTGTGTGTGTTTGTATGTGTATATACATAGACATATATATATACATATATATATATGTGTGTATATATATACATACACATTCAGTCAATGAACCACTAGAAAGTATAAAAGTATAGAAGTATAATAATCCAATACTTTCTATCTCAAACTTCTATTTCTTGAGTTCAAATGGAAAAAATAAACCTTTTAGATCCTAGTTAGAGATTAAAAAGAGTGTGTGATTCTTTTCAAAAGCTGTGTCCCTCCCTTGAGGGGAATACTATGAAAACATAAGTCATTTAGGACACCATTACGTTCCATCTGGGAAAAGCCAGATAAGTTGTTTATTCTACCCCTCCACCCTCCAAGTTTATATTGTAGAACAAAAGCTGAAGTGTCTGAGGAAAAACTGAAAATTGAATCTTCATCATCCGATGTTGCTAATATTGTTCCAATTTCCTATCAGTAGAAAGACTTTAGGAAAATAATATAAGTGTGATAGACACACTGAGGAAATTAAGGTGTAAAAGTATTACTCATCTCTCTGGTTCTGAGACTGAACAGAAGAACAAAGGCAGGGTTCTTAATCACTTAAAACCTTACTTCATCTTGATAAAAATCTCCCTCTTTTAGTATTATTTAAATACAAAATTAATCATATATTATCACACAAAACTTGAAGCCATGAAAGAAGGCTATTATTTTATTCTTGAACTAAATATGCTCTTCATACACATGATTCTGATATGATTCTCTTTAGTGAAAATGAGCACATTCTGATCTATGCTAGCTTTTTTATGCATAGCAGTAAGAGGGAGGGAGGGAGAGGAAGAGGTTGAGAAGGAAGGGAGAAATTTTTCAGTAGGGAAACCTATAAATGACAATAAGTTTTGGAGTAGAGAAAATTATAAAGAAAAACTTTCAAGAAGAGATAAAAAGATGCGGACAATCTGAATCAGAGGATTGGCCAAAGCATACTATTTTGTGGACACAAGACAGAAGATACTGAGGACACACTAAGATATGCACTCATTTAAGGGTAAATAAAAGTGCTCTGTGACATCCCAGAGGAGAGTCCTGACAGCACTGTGATGATATGGTGATGATAGCCATTAATACACACGCTTTCTGCTTCTAGAAAATACTAACAGGTGCATTAGAGGAGTGAGGACTCCATCCCTGCAAATCACCAAGGTCCACCTAACCCTTCCAAGCTGTAGCAGAAATGGCCCTTCACCCACTAAATAAAATACATAAAGTGAAATATTCTGGAAAGCATGAAGTATATCCAAAGAGAGAAAAAGTGATTATTCAAACCAAACACAAAAAGGTCACCTGAATAAGACATGGGCACTGTTAATGAGTGAAGTTGTACGTTATTCCAGTAAATGACGGATTTGCCAAACAAATTCAGTAAAGTGAACCATGATATGCTACAATCAATTCTTGAATACAATGGGAGAGGAATTTTAGCATTTGACAGACCTCGGTTCGAATCTTGGCTCTGCCACTTACTCTTTGACTTAGACACATTCCTTAATTTTTCCGAGATACAGCATCCTTATCTTCACCCCAAATCATACTTACATGCTAGAGGCGCACTAATGTCCAAACAGGAGAATCATTTTTAAAGCTCCCAACCAATTATAGACCATTATTATTGTAATCATCATCATTGTTAATTTTTATTTTCTGTGTTAATGTCCTACTTTTAAGACTAGAGATGATTAAAGGTGACTTTGAAATAAGGAGCAGCAATAGGTGCTCCTTCTAATTAGTGGGAGCACAGAGGGCGTGGCTCCTGGGCAGATGCTCAGGATGCAGATGGGTTTCCTGGGCTTTCCAGCAGGGAATGAGGGGAATGAGAGGAACATATGAGGAGCATGAAGATGAAACTGAGACCAGTGTGAGGAGAAGCCATATGAGATCATCCTTCAAACATAAGGAAGCAGTTGCTCTTCAGGCTATATCACAAAATGTGTGTCCACTTGGACGGTTGTTCAGGCCCCTCTGGTCTATCAACTGGAGGTAAAGATACCACCAGAGGAAATACATCTGAAAGACACCATGTGACACACAAAGCATCATTATTATGCTGCTACACATGGCTCACTGGGCTGATTATTCACAAATACGGGGTCAAAAACAGTTTTTACACACTGCTGCTAAATGGGAAATGAAAACTAAAAATGTGGGTATCATTCTCTATCCATTGTCTGCTTGTTACAGTTAACTGAGTCACTATTTCATCTTCAGACCCTATTTCAGTGTGTCATCCAAGATGTGCCGAAAGTTACAGAAGCCACTTGTATTCAGAGTCTCCCATAAAAGAGACAATTAAATAGGTATTTACTGTTTTGGCCTCGGTATCCTGCTACTTCTTCCTGGAAGGAATGTGTGTGGTGGTTTGTTCTGAGTTTTATAAACATCGCATGTGTCCCACATGTTTCTATCAGTGATAGAATATGTCAGTTTTTCTCGTATGACTTACTCTTTCTCATGCATATCTGTTCCTGTAGACTGTTGGACAGGAGGCTACAATACAGAGAAATGCACCTGAACCTTCTCCATTTGCACACGACCAAGTCTCATGGTTGAACTTCATCTTTATTTCTCATCTGTATTTTCTAGGTTCTTGGAGACAGGCACGATGTTTTCATCTTCTGTAATTCTCACACTTGCCAACTGGTCTTGCTTGTCCCAGACTGACCTGCAGCATTCTCAAAAAATATTTTCCCTCTCACTATTCCTGTTTTCTTCTGGTACAATTCTCTCTCCCAAATTTTAATGTATTAGAACATCTGCCACAGGACAGCCACCACTGCTCAGCACCCTGCCCGTGACCGGGGGGAAGAGGGAAGAATATAAACAACCCTCCTCTTGGCCTTCAAGGCTCCTCCCCCTACATGTGTGTACACACCTGTCATGTTCTTCAAGTGCTGGTTCTTCCTAGCCTCAGCATTGCTGCAATCCTAGAGTAGCATCAAACAGTCAACACTCTGCCCTGCCTCAAATTACCTAGAGGCTGTAGGCCAAGTTCAAACTCTTTAACATGGTCTGTCAACAATTGGTAGTCTACCTCCTGTTTGCTTCACAAGGTGACCATGAATTTTGGGGGTTAAAACATTATTTGCTTTGTGCAGATACCTTAACTATTGTGTTCATTTATATTTTTATGTCTTTGCAGATAATTCAAAGGCATAATAAAATGTTATCCTATTGATTATTAATTAAGTGTTCTGTGCTTGGGGAACTGTGCTGGACAAGGAATAAATATACCACTAGAACAAAAACTTTCCTCCAGAGGAAGATTCTACAGTTATGTTATAAATGAATAGCGTTTGAACAAAATCATAAAAAGAATTGTAAGAATTTAAGTGGACAAGAGAGAAAAGTTCATTCCTAGGAATATAAAAAACAGAACAAAACAAGATGAGCCCCACCTCCAGATTTTTTTATTACATTGTTATGTATGGGCAATTCAAATTATTTGTAACAAGTTCCTGGCTGATATTGATATTGCCAGTAAGAGTGAACCCTGGGTTTAAAGGAGAAAATGTGGAGTCCCCATGCTGAGTTGGAAGGAGTGTAATGTTGAATAGGTAATATTCTTTATAAAAGTAAAGAAATGGACCATGAAGAATCCAAAAAAAAAAAAAAAAAAAAGGAAAATAAAACTGAAAGAAAAGAAGGAGCATCTTCTCAGCCCAGTGAGTTGGATTAAATATTGGCTGACATTGACTGAAATTTATGATTTGTCCCATCATTGACAGAGAGGGACTTGTGCTATTTGAGATATTTCATAAAAAGCGTATGTATGGTTTATAGTTTTTGAAAAGGGAAATATGAGTTAATGTTAATATTTTAAATTTTAAATGAAACATTTTTTACTTATTAAAATATTGAACTTATTTCACATGGACATTTTGGTCTCCCCACCATTTCTATTTGCCTGAGCACACCATGTCCTATGAAAACAGCTCATCTGTACCAGAAACCAAGCAAAGGGTAGAGTTCAGTCTTTAAAAATGAACAAGAATTTTAAACAATACATTCTTGGCAATGAAACCTGGACAACATTGATCAGATGTGATATGGGAAGTCCTCAGTCTACATTATAAAAAGGACTGCCAGATATCAGCTGTTACAGAAATAAAATAAGTTTGACAATTTTAACAAACTGTTTAAACTGTTTTCTTAAAGAGACTTCCTGCACTGCCAGAGATCTTGAATAGCCTCTTGGTCAGTCATAGGGATGCAATTCTTCACTTAACTGATGAATTTGGCTGCGCTTTTGGGAATAGAACCACCATTTTCTATACTTGTTTGCATTTTTGCCTTAATATCTTCTATGAACTAGGCCTTTCAGTGTTTTAGGAATCTTTCCTATTTTTTGAAGGATTCTTGACCTTTTGATCTTGGGGTTGATGGTTTTGAGTCTTTTCCATTCTGGTTTGATATTTGTACATTTTTGGCTAGTGTCCCTTGTATAGATTTCTTCACGGGAGCCTATCTTCAGCTTCCTCACCATTACCTTCACCACCAATACCATCATCACCACCACCATCATCAGCATTACCATCACCACCACCACCATCATCACCACCACCACCATCACCATCACCACCATTATCATCACCACCATCACCATCATTACCATCACCATCATCACCATCATCATTACCATCATCATCATCTTCATCATCATCGTCTTCTCCATCATCATCATCATCATTAGCAACAAGTTTTACTTTTTACTGTGGAAACTTGCTACCACTTTCAGGAGCAGAATGCTTTCCAAATATACTAAGGACTTTCATATCCTCTTCTCTCTTCTTCTGACTCTGCATCTTCCTCCACGGCTATTAAGTGTTGTCCACTAATAGCTGACTTAGTGAGTAGCTGACTACAGGCCTTGAATCACACTTTGATCATAAGACCACAGGTGGTATTATTTCAAAGCCCCCAAGGGAACCCGTTGGCTGGACAGACATTTTCAAAGTTGCCAGTGTGACTCTAATTGGATTGCTATAGTAATTAATTGCCTCTGCTTCAACAATGTACAAGTTTTCCTTTATACCAGTCCCTCCGCAGGCCTTTCTTAACTATGACTGGAGCTCATATTTAACGTTATCCACATTACAGTGATAATCCTTGTCAGCCTTTAGTTCACAACCAGAAATGTGGTTCTGGGTCTCATGTTCATTTCCTTCAAATCTTCCGTGATGTGGTGGCATACATTTAGGTGGGAGAGAGGGTGGATAGGGATAAACTACTTCTGTTCCAGAGAACAACTGCACAGGATGGAATCACACCAGGGAGTAAATGAGACATTTCAAACTGGGAGGGGCAGTATCATAAACACAATCATTTTAAGAAGAGGAAAATAAAGGGCCATACGTCTATATCACTGGGTTATGCAAAGAAATAAATTTTGAGGTTTTTTGTTTGGCTCCTTGTCCAGTATACACTTGAGTAAAGCATGGTCTATAAACCCTTGGAATCTATGGTAATTTTACCTGACTCCACTGCTAATGGTGAGACTCATTAATTGCACACATTTTTTAATCCATCCATGTAAAATTTGAAGTTCCTATATTTTCATCCCCTTTCTATTCTAATCTATTTATAAAATTAGTTATTGTATACCAACTTAAGCTAGACTTTTATTCTTATTAACACCACTTCTATGGCTCAAATAAAAATCAGAAAATAAAGGTTAAAAATAAACTATGAGCTATTGTATCATAGCTATAGAAAAAATTATTATTTTTTTGTTCTTGTAAAATAAATTGGCAGAGGATGAAAACACACTCATTATTTTATGACTTCTCACTTCTATGGCATTTATGCATTATTATTATCATTAGTGAATACTTCTGAAAGTTCACACAAATGAGATTCTTTTTAAATGTCATTTTTCATGTATGATTCACAAAAGGGATAATGATGCCCATTGATAAATTTCCATTTCGCTCTCAAGTATATAGAGTTGTTAATTCCTTCAAGATATACAAACTGGGGGTATCTGGGTGGCTCAGTTGTTAAGCATCTGACTTGACTTTGGCTCAGATCATGATCTTGTGGTTTGTGGGTTTGAGCCCCACATCAGGCTCTTTGCTGACAGTGCGGAGCCTGCTTGGGATTTTTTTTTGTCTCCCTCTCACTCTGTCCCTTCCCTGGTCGCTCTCTATCTCTTTCTCAAAATAAATAAATAAACCAAAAAATATACAATTGATATAAAATGACCTTTAAAAATGAGAGAAATGCCTTAAAAATACTGGCAAGAATTAGTAGAGTTCTTTAGTTAGGAGTTAACCAGATGCCATGGGACCAATAGCTGTTAGAGAGAGGAATGTCTACATTTCACAGTAAAGTCAATCCTGTGATGTACATGCAATGAAAGATATGAATACATTAATGGCATTGTATTTAGTTTGTTATATGAACATCCAAGTATTAAGACACTGGTTCTCCCATGAATGCCGAGCATTTCCATTTGTTCTCCTAGGTCCATGCCTCACCCTTCTTCATGTGGCACTGTGCCCTGGGGGCTGACCTTTGCAGAGCACACAGTGGGCCCCCTGCTGTCAGGCTTGGATTGGTGTAAGGAGAAGCACTTTTAGGAGACAGATACCAGCTTGAGAGTGAGGGTTAGGTGTTTATTCTCTTAACTCCCTCCCTGCTGATTTGCTATCCCTCTACAAGTCTTTGCTGTGCCATGAGGCCGTTTTCCTTACCCTTGTCCTGTCTGGGTCCCAGTGACCACACCAGCTCAAGTCCCAAGTCCTCACACGTGCCTCTACTATTGCTGGAATTAGGACTGCATCATATTCCCTCTGTTTCCCTAAACAGGCCTTCAGTGAACCCTACTATGGCTGCCTAGCTGAGATGCCCTTTCCTTCTACAACACCGCTATTTTAAACATCCTCGATACTCCATGATAAAAGTTCATAATAATAGAAATAGTGATAAAGGAAATGTTCAACATTCAGCGTTGGTGAGCTCTACCCCTGGGCTCCCAGGGAAGCTCACTCCGCAACACTTAGCAATGTCAGACTGAGTCAGCAAAGCCTCAAAGCCAGGGCTCTGTTTTGCCTCAGCACACATTCCAAACATAAAGATAAGAAAAAACAAAAAACCTCCCTGGATCCCAGGGACTAAAGTCACACAGCCTTGAATATACTAAAAACATAAGATAAAGTCTATAACTTTCTGTAATGCCCTTCATCATAAAGATTGGTAATTCTTTATGTAAAAAACATAAATATCCCTTCCCAGGAGGGGATAACCAACATAAATAAATTACTCAACAAGCACTTAATGGAAAAAACCTAACACCTTATTTAAATTTCCCCTATAAGTAAAAAATATAATTTTAATGTTGTTTGATATTATAAGTTTTTAAGACAACACAAATGCACAGGTAGCACAACATTAATGATTTTTTTCATAGTTTAAGAACTTAAAAACATTTTTGGGTATTTCCACTTTAATATTGGAGTAAAAATCTAATAAAATTTTCAGCTTAAAAATCATGTTGCTGAAAACATGCATCTTTATACACTGCTAAGCAAGAACTCACAGGGTAATGTATTAAGCAAACATAATGCAAAAAATATTTACATTTTTTAAACAGAAAAACAGCAATTGAAACTAGAGTAAACTTTTTTTTATGTTTATTTATGAGAGAGACAGAAAGACAGAGCAAGAGCAGGAGAGGGGCAAAGAGAGAGGGAGACACAGAATCTGAAGCAGGCCCCAGGCTCTGAGCTGTCAGCACAGTGCCTGATGTAGGGTTTGAACTCACAAACTGAGATCATGACCTGAGCCGAAGTCATTCACTCAACCACCTGAGCCAACCAGGTGCCCTTCCCTCCCAGTCAACTTTAATAATGAAATGAAAACAGAAGTGCCTGGGTGGCTCTGGAGGTTGGGCATCCAGCTTTGGCTCAGGTAGTGATCTTGTGGCTTGTGGGTCCCAGCCCCACATCAGGCTCTCTGCTTCAGTACAGAGCCTGCTTTGGATCCTGTCTCCCTCTCTCTCTGCCCTTTCCCTACTCACACACACACACACACACACACACACACACTCTCTCTCTCTCTCTCTCTCTCTCTCTCTCTCTCTGAGAAAGTGAATAAACATTTATTTTAAAAAATTAATGCAATGAAAATGAAACACTGAAGCCAAAATGAAGAGGTTGCAAATATATGGATACAAAGGTTCAAAAGCATTTTATTGCAAGAAGATTTCATAATGAACAAGTACAAAAATTCTAACCAGATAGAACTTATAATTTATTCATATCATATTTTAATTATCCCTACTAATTAACTTGCTAAGTAATTAAGAAGTAGCTTCAAAACATGTTTAAATGAAACTCCTCAGTAGTGCATGTACTCAGCAGGGGCTAGAAGTATATGGTCTAGTGCTATGCATTTTCGACAATTATGCAGGGTGATTTTGATGTACTAAACTTTGAAAGACACGGAGTTAGTGTTTAATTTCTAATTTAATACTGAAGTATTTCTTGCAGCATTTTAGAAATCATGAACTCGTCATATGGATAGCATTAGTCTCATATCTGAGTCATACAAAGAGTTAATTTACACTACATGTGATGAGTACCGATGTGCTTTGGCATATATGTAAATAGTGTTTTAAAAAGTTAATCTAGCGAGAGCCCTCCATATTCTCAGCAATATCCACAATATCCACAGTTTTGAACTGGAATGGTGAAATTGGTCTGAATTGTTTCAGACAAAAATACATTTGACCCATGGTGTTCAATGTGCAGCCAAACACAAGAAGGTAAAGTCACTGAGGCATCTGCAAAGTGTTGTATCCAGTTTACACACATGTACAACTTACTGGCCTTGTGGAAATCTGAAGTGAAGCAATGGAAACTTAGCCACATGTGGGGTGTGATGGGCTGAGCTCCGTGGGGGCCCTGGAATGGCCCAAGTCTCCCGTCCCCCAGAGTCTCTCTCTACACTGGGTCTCCAGCAGAGTGTCCACCTGCAAAAATGGGACCTTCCAGGCCTTCTTTGTCCAGAACTGGACACTGTTCCTTTCCCATAGCCTAGTAGTTCCAATGAGTCACAGGCCCCACCCAGCTTCTAGAAAGGGAGACACAGGGATCATGAATGCCAAGACACGGGAGCCTCAGTGTACAGACTAGTAACTGGTCTAGTGAGTTCGATACCCAGCTCCACACATGGGCCTCAGACCTGAAGGCACTTTGGTTTAACACACCCTGGAGGTCACAAGGACACACTGTTCTTATGCAAACATACACCTATTCAATGCCATGGTCCGTTAATAAACTTGAGCGGGAATCAGAGGAAAGGTAGAGATATTAACTTTTCTGCCTGAGTTCATTTCCTATTCTATTTTAGAATGAGACATCTCTATGACTTTTAATATTTAATATCACTCCAATCATAAATGCATGGGCCTGAATTGACATATTTTTTAAATACAGAGGTACCTAGATTTACCATCATGACCACTAAGTAATGAGATTTATATTTTTGGAATATATGTGAGAATTATAATAATTACTATACAGTGATTGACAAACACAGATACCTATGAAACAAAATAAGTACAATGTAGGCAAGGAGTCATTTAATTTGCTTACCTGAGGTGACAAGATATGGAATCTTGTTAGAAATCAACTTCCAAAATCTTATTGTATTTTTCCTTATAAAAGAAGAAATTCACACAGGGACCACTGATATTCCTTTCCCTAAAGGAAAATTGTAATTTTCTTTTTCAACTGTTGATATCAACTTGCTTTAATATATGGTAGACTCTGTGTTGGAATACTTGAAACCTGAGTCCAATTGTGTGCAGTCATAAATTTCCTGAGGAAAAAAAAATCATCTGGGCTATCATGCTGAAAGCTTCTGTGATAGACCTAATGAGATTTACCACTGAGAACAGTTAGACCCCTACTGGATGGGCCACTGAGATACCTCCTGACCACAGAGTAAGGGGAGGAGGAACATTACCTGTAGAGGAGTTTTGCTGAAATCCCAAAACAACATGGTGGCAAAAGGGGGGCCACAGGGAGATCCCTCCATGCTGTCCGGGAGTTGGTCCTGAAATGATTCTTCCAACTTCTGCTGAAGATCTCTTGTTCCATTTGAAGCTTGACATAATGTAATTGAAACCACCTACCACTTGACCTTTATTCTTGACCAACTTTTCTACATTTAAAAAACTGAGTCCTTCTAAGTCTTTTCTTTGTAGTATTTTTGACTCCAGCAGTTAATCTAGGCAAGAGCAAGACTGTTACGTGTCCTATGCATCCTTGCTTCCTCATTTCCATCAGGAATCTTGGAGATGAAATACTGTAGCACATAGTAAGATAAAGAAATTCCACTAAAGGACAATATGAAGGAAATATGCTTGTATAAAGTCTCCAGGGATCAGTCTTGGTTTATACAATGACTGCTTATTGGTGTGAGACTAGCTTTCTTGCCTCTGACAATGAGTGAGTTCTCTTCATCAATCAATCAATCCTAAATAATGGCAGGAGAGGTGAAAAGGAGCTGAGTTGTATTTTCAGGAATCGGGTCAAAGTTTTATTCTCTGTTTATTTCTTTACCAAGCACCATGATCCCACTGCACATAAAGTGGGTTTTATTGATGGATTACATCTGAGAAAGAAAAAAAAAAAGGGAAGGAAAAGAACTTAAAGTCTTTTAGCCAAAGTTTTTACTCTCAAATGGATCAATAGACTCCCAAGCCTTAGGAATAACTGTCTGTAATGAAAATGTGCATGTTTTTATCATCGTATAATCAATACAGTAAGTAAACTGGTTGAGTAATTTGTTTCTGCCTGTTTACCGTCTTGCTACTCTAGATGCAATGGGCTCAGTTACTGATCTGCTTTCTCCCCTCTCCCATTACCCGCATTCTAACTCAGTTGTGGAAGAGATAGAAGTCGCTGGTGGGTGCAGACATGTACTACTCATGGAGGATGCAACAGAAAGGTATATAAATGGGTAATCGTGTCTCCTACCTAACAGGAAATGTATTACTTAAAGCAGTGACACAATTGCAGTTTGTGGAAATTATCTCTTTCCTCACGGAAATCTTGAGCAGAGAAGTTTTCTGCTTTTTCTCCTCATGTAAAGGTGTCATGAGGAGAGATATCTTGCTTTACTCTTCACCTGACCAGCATCTGCGGACAGGTGGCTGGGCTGTAAGTCAGGGCTCCTTGGAGCACTTTCTCCTCCTGTCTCCAGCAGCCTCCTGAGGCAGGCTGCGGTCCTCGTACTCCCAGAGAGGTGTGCGAGCAGAGTTGGGTGCCATCTGGGAAGGGTATTCTCTCCCAGGAATACTCAAAGATGCCTTCCCAAAGATTTAGAATAGGAAAGAGAGGGGAGGAATAATTTAGTCTCAAATCTAAGCTGTGATTTCTAATTCAATCTTAAGGGTTTTCATTGAAATATTAGACATTTGGTCATCAAGACCCAGCATTTCGCTGTTTTGTTTCCCTGGAAGGAAGAATGAGTTACATTTTTAGCCGTAACAATGATGAATTCAGTCAAATTCGCTATCTTCCAATTGAATAAGATAAAACAGCAATAGAAAAACTTAAAAAATAATTGTATGGGAGTGGACATGTGGCAGATGGTCTAGGTGACTTTCCTGGCAAGATTTTTCTCCTCGCCTATGCCCAGGAGCTCCCAACTTACATTAGTCATTCATCTGGCCCCATTCCAGGCTCTGAAAGTAGAGGACACACCGAATAGCATTCCAGTTTCTTGGCCAAGCCTGCCCCTGGCTACTTCTGGGGAAGATATGACTCTAAACTGTTCAAATGAAAGCAAATAGTAGGGCTTTGGGTGGGAATAGCAGTGCCAAGTTTTCTGAGTCTGGGAGCACATAGCACAGCTTACATGGCTCAGAGTCATGCATTCACCAGCTCAGCCTTCCTGTTGCAGATGCACAGGCAGGGGCCCAGAGTAACCGAGTTCATGGGAACATCACTGAATCGTGGATCACACCAAAGGTGCTTCTCAGTTTTACCTGTATGCCGTGTCTCTATCCATTCAAGCCAGTCTGAGTCAAGTCTTCTGTTTCTGTAACCTGCACTATGTAACTGATGCAGGCGTCATAGAAGAATACAAATCACGTTTTCCAGATGAGATGAAACACTATTTCTGATACTGTTGGGCGCCAGGGTGGCTCTGTCAGGTAAGTGGGGGCCTGTTGATAGGGCTCAGGTCATGATCTCATGGTCATGGGATCAAGGCCCCACATCAGGCTCAGCACTGAGCACAGAGCCTGCTTGGGGTTCTCTCTCCCTCTCTCCCTTGCTCCTCCTCCACTCTCTCAAAATTCAAACGCACTTAAAAAATATTTCTGATATTTTTGACACAGCATCTGTCCCTTCTTTAAAACTGACAATCTATGCACTCACATCTGTACCTGCCCCTGGGAGCTGCACAGGTATCAGGCGTTCCCAGCCTTGGCTGCAGATCATTGTTCTGGGAGAGCCCTTGAGCAAGGCCAGCACACCCAAGTCTTTTCTGTGAAGTGTGACTCTCCAGAGCTTCTGATAACTGTGTTCCCAGAACGTAGATGCAGTGCAGTGAGCCAACACCAAGCCGAGGGCAGACCTGAGAGCTGGAAAGCCTGGGCGGAGTCCAGCCTGTGGTTCCTCTTGCCCCCGAGGTGACGTCACCGTCCAAAGACACAGGAGGAAAAGGTCCTCATTCTGGAGATTAGTTTCCATCATTTGATAAATATAGTTTTAAGTATTCAGAAGATAAATTTCCTACATTGTTCTTCATCTCATACCACAGAAAAGTGACTCCATAGCCCTTTAAAATTTGCACTAGAAACTCCTTTTCTTCCTTTTAGTACAAATATTTAAATACTCTAAAGGCAACTTTTATATTGCCAGCATTTTAATGTTTTCATTTGGGAGGAACAAATAGATGTATACAAAGTAAATATTCCAGCCTCTGGATTTAGCTTCAGCATTTTTTTAATTTTTTTCCATAATATTTTATTGTCAAATTGTTTTCCATACAACACCCAGTGCTCTTCCCCTTAAGTGCCCTCCACCATCACCACTCCCTCTTTTCCCCCCTCCCCCTTCCCCTTCAACTCTCAGTTCATTTTCAGCATTCAATAGTCTCTCAAGTTTTGCATCCCTCTCTCTCCCCAACTCTCCTTCCTCTGCTTCCCCTGGTTCTCCATTAGGTCTCTCCTGTTTTCCTGCTAGACCTATGAGTGCAAACATATGGTTTCTGTCCTTCTCTGCCGGGCTTACTTCGCTCAGCATGACACACTCAAGGTCCATCCACTTTCCTACAAAGGGCCATATGTCATTCCCTCTCATTGCCATGTAGTACTCCATCGTGAATATATACCACATCTTCTTGATCCATTCGTCAGGTGATGGATGTTTAGGCTCCTTCCATGTTTTGGCTATTGTTGACATTGCTGCTATGAACATTGAGGTACATGTGCTCCTATGCATCAGCATTTCTGTCTCTCTTAGGGAGATCCCCAGCAATGCTATTGCTGGGTCATAAGGGAGTTCTATTGATAGTTTTTTGAGGAACCTCCACACTGTTTTCCAGAGCGGTTGCACCAGTTTACATTGCCACCAACAGTGTAAGAGTGTGCCCATCTCTCCACACCCTCTCCAACATCTATAGTCTCTTGTTTTGTTCATTTTAGCCACTCTGACTGGCGTGAGGTGGTATCTCAGTGTGGTTTTAATTTGTGTTTCCCTGATAATGAGTGATGTTGAGCATCGTTTTATGTGTCTGTAGGCCATCTGGATGTCCTCTTTGGAGAAGTGTCTGTTCATATCTTCTG